>CAUYPK010062646.1:0-131719 GCA_963574355.1 Loris lydekkerianus | reverse complement strand
ATCGGCAGACCCTCGAGCGGCAGTGGAAACAAGGGGTAAGATTAGGAGCACTTGACAAAAGCAGCAAAAACGATAAGGTGGCCGGGCGCGGTGGCTCACGCCTGTAATCCCAGCACTGTGGGAGGCTGAGGAGGGAGAATTGCTTGAGCTCAGGAGTTCGAAACTCGCCTGAGCGACAGTGAGATTCCGACTCATGAAAAAAATGGAAACACCCAGCCGGGCGCGGCGGCGAGCGCCTGTAATCCCAGCGGCTTCCGGAGGCTGAGGCAGCGGGGTGCCCGCAGCCCGAGACTGAGGTTGTGGTGAGCTACCACGCCCACTGCACTCTGCTCAGGGGCATAGGGTGGGACCCTGTCTAAACAAAAAAAAAAAAAAAAAAAAAAAAAAAGTTACTAATTAAATATTTCTTTGCCAACACACTGTTCTTCCCTTAGTGCTGTTACATTAGCACAAGCTTGTAATTGCATGATGGATATATTTCACTTTAATACAACTGATGAGTTTCCAACAAGTCAGGGGAATTTTGAACCCATCTTTGGTACAGAAAACAAAGGAAACTATGTACTTTGTTAACTGAAGCATTCTGAAGTAAATAGCTATCCCCCTATATATTGTTTATGCTAAAGTCATTGTGTGAACATATTATTACTCTATGAAGCTGAAAGAGTGCTGGCAAGGCAAGGAATCCAGTGTAAGAAATCTTGATCAGAGCCTAATTTAGTTATTTGTTACCATAATAAACTGCTCCGGAATTTGGCATCTTAAAACAACCACCAGCTATTGTATTTTATGATTATTGAAACTTGGTCAAAAGCTAGGTGCAGTAGCTCACTCCTGTAAAATCCTAGCACTCTGGGAGGCCATGGGGGGTGAAATTGCCTCAGGTCACGAGTTGAAGACCAGTCTGAAAAAAAAGCAAGACCCCATCTCTACTAAAAATAGAGAAACTGAGGCAAGAGGATCATGTAAGCCCAAGAATTGGAGGTTGCTGTGAGCTATGATGCCACGGTACTCTACCCAGGGTGACAGTTTGAGATTCTTTCTCAAAAAAAAAAAAAAAAAAAGCCCAGCAACAGCTTCAAAGTTTCAGATAATCTCACCTCAAAAATCTCAGAATCTCGTTTGCATTGTAGTTTATGGGTTAAGATTGTCACAAAGACCAACCAGCCCCAACTCAAAGGGATGAAAACTAGATTCATCTCCCAAGTAGAGGAGTAGCACATATTTATAATCTGCCACAAGGCAACATAAGACAAATATGTTTACCATCCCTTTTTAAATATGAGAAAACTGAGTGCATTATGGTTAACAAATTGCCGAGATGTTACTGCCAGTTAGTGGCTAAATCAGTATTTTTAAAGACGGCAATCCTAACTCCACTGCATCGGCACCTTACTGCTGTTTTAGAAGTGTTTGATTGTGTAACATATTTGATGAATGATTTTGCTTGTCAATCAAATTTAACATAATTAGCAAAACTATAACATGTTTGGTAATTTGCAAGATATAAAATACAGTTTTAAAATATTATTACACATTAGAGCCCTAGAGCAGAAGTTACAAGA
Organism: Loris lydekkerianus; assembly: GCA_963574355.1. Lineage (NCBI taxonomy): Eukaryota > Metazoa > Chordata > Mammalia > Primates > Lorisidae > Loris > Loris lydekkerianus. Next base: position 130,154 of record CAUYPK010062646.1, on the reverse strand, counting down.
CTTTCCAACAAGTAGCCCTCGAGATGTTTACACTTTAGTGGAGGGTATGAGAGGAACAAACTTAGCACAAACTCCTCAAAATATAATGTGAAGCAAGTGCCATAAAATACTTACATTGGCTCAGAAGTGGGAAATACGCTGATCTTTTATATGGAATGTGCTCTTTGCCATGACTATCCTTATAATTTACCACTCAGCTACACAAATGCTTTTCAAGGCTTGACTTCAAAAGCCACATCCTCCTGAAGGCATTTCTGAATCTCCAAACTGTGTTCAAGCTCTCCATCTTTTGAACTTCTATAATACTGGGTACACCTATCTCTGGCTCCTACCTTACCTCCTCTCTTATCATACAACTTTGCACTTGTCTAATTTTCTCTTCTCTGTTACCCAGCCTATTTGACTTACTCACCTTTGGCTCTTTTTTATTTTTTTGAGTCTTACACTGTCACCCTGGGTAGAGTGCCATGGCATCACAGCTCATAACAACCTCAAACTCTTGGGCTTAAGAGATTCTCTTTCTTCAGCCTCCAAATTAGAGGTGCTCGCCACAATGCCTGGCTATTTCTTGGTTATAGTCGTCATTGTTGCTTGGCAGGCCTAGGTTGGATTCAAATCCAACAGCTGTGGTGTAGGTGGCTGACACCCTAGCCACTGATCTACAGATGCCAAGCCTTACCTTTGGCTCTTTAGCTCATAGCATAGAAAAAAATAATCAATCAATGCTTATGAATTAATATGTATGTTGACCTATTATAAAATTATTGGACATCTATTCAATATTATTGATTGCATATATGCAAATACTAGGAACAGAGAGAATAAGAGCATAATAAACATGACTACATACTTACAGAGTTGACACTATATAGTCATCTATTAGATCTAAATCTGGATTTGCACCAATACAGTTGTTGGCAACCATGATAATATCTTAAACCTAATTTAAAGTAAAAGCCTTAGTAGCCAAATTTTAAAACTTCATTCTCTACAACTTAGAAAGATATAAATATTCAAATGATCTTAAAACAAGCAGGGTTTATTTTTTGTCCAATTAGGAGTAAAGCTCTTCCTTCATTATTGAGCTGTGTTTTTCCAATTTTAATAAAAGGTAAAACTGGTGAGTAGAAAGCTAAGTAGCTCAAGAACTGAAGATAAATGATAATATTTGACTGACAAGAAATTCAAAATACCAGAATACCTTGTTAACAAAAGTGGGTGATTTAAATTCTGTTTCACTTATTGTTTGAATTTGTCACCAATACCAATCACCAAAGTGCTAAAAAGACGATATTCATTAAAATATTTGGCACAAATTTATACAAATTAAATTTTACTCTTTTCAATTCATGATGATTTTGTTACTGAGGCTATTTTTTAATTACTATTACTTTAAATTACTATTAACAATAGTAATTTTCTACTTTAAAATAAAAACTAAAAGTTTCAAGAAAGATTGCATATTTGTGTGCACAATAAATATTTTTAGTAGGCATGATCAGCTTTATTTTTTCCTCTGTAAATTGGCGAGAATACAAAGTGACCTCCCATAAAGAGCAAATCCACAAATTAAATTCATCTTTTAAATAAACTCTTTTTGTGTGCACATCTTTAATCAGTGGACCCTCTCATAGCTACCTCAAGCATTCTGCTAGAGGATGGCACATTCAGCCAGAAGAAAATAAAATGAATGTAGAGTTTAAAGAATTAATTTTTCCAGAGATAGTGAGTTTTAGCAGGGCAAAGCTTTAAGCCAAAAGAAATAATTTCTAATTGAGAAACCCAGCCAGGAAGGGAGCATAATGGACGATAGGGGCTTCCATACAAAACTGCATATTATACCAATATATAATAATTGATCATAATAGAAAATGAGAAAATAACTACCATCCTACATGAGTGAAATTTCAGTCTCTCTTTTTACCTAGAGGATCTCTAATATTAAGTCCTATTTCAAGAATGAGTCATTAACAACAAAGAATGAAGACTTATTTTATTTCCCTAGTAAACTTCTTTTATTTCCCTAGTGAACTTTCCCTCTGTTTGCTAGATTATTTTAGAAAAGGACACATTATAAGGTATCTACAAAGCAAATATTGGGGGTATTTTGGTTTTATATTTTATATATGTGATTGGATTTGGTTCGCTTGTTTGTTTTGGTTTTTCTGAGAGTCTTGCCTGTTGCCTGAGCTAGAATGCAATCGGTTTCATCACAGCTCACTGCAATCTCCAAATCCTGGACTCAAGCAATCCTCCTGCCTCAGCCTCTTGAGTCACTAGAACCACAGGTTCATGCCATCAAACTTGCCTAAGTTTTTATTTGTTATTTTTTCTATTAACAGGTTGCTCAGTATGGTCTCAAACTCCTGGTCTCAAGCAATTCTCCCACTTCAGCCAGCCTTCCAAAGTGCTAAGATTACAGCCATGAGCCACCATGCCCACTCACCAAAGCTTTCTGAACCTGATTCAAGAAGAAAAAAGATGAAATATGTTTTGATATACTAGGAGCTTGTTTTTCCTGGAAAAGTTAGAAGTAGAATCTGTCTCTTTTCCTTCTAAATGAAAAGGGACTGGAACCAGATTCACAAGGTATAGGTAGGTAAGACACAAGACAGCTTTAGTATTGGTCTTATCTCCCAAAACCAAAGAAGTTAAAAAAAAATAAGAGCGAAGAGGGTTTTATCCAATAAGATTATCATTTCTCCTCATTATGAGAAGGTGCAAAACATGGCCTGCAGACAAATAAAGGTGATATTATTCCCCCAATTTAAGGATCTTGCTATTCAGAAACCATATCAATCCTTATCCTTTTCAGGAAGAAAAACTCTACACATCATCAAGAAACCTCAATAATATTGACAAACAGCACAGACCATAAAGTGGAGACTATTAGTTGTCTACCAAAACATACCCTCCCTTTATTCCTGGATGCAAGACTGAATGGACTTTTCCAGCCTCCTTTTCATGATGAAAACATATGACTGTTTTTCTCCATGGAATATAATGTGATATCCTTTACGAACCTAACTCTTAGGGCCATGAGTATGCTTCCAACATGTCATTTTTCCCTTTATCGTCAGCTGGTGTTGACAGAGACCCTGCCTCCATCATGCAAAAGATGACGGTCCTACAGGATGACAGGGCTAGTAATGGAAAGAACCTAGATTCCCAAATGACTTCATGGATCAGAGATGAGCCACTTGGTTTGGATTGTTACATTAATGGAAAATCAAATTGTTCCCTTAATTTACTGAATAATAATCCTCTCTAACTAATTCAGATGCACATTTCCTGTTTACTGAAACTGTCAAAAAAATGCCATGGTTAGTACTTCCGTCACTATCCTGGAGCAGTGTAAGCCTGGCTCTAATTGGGAGTGGCCAAACACTCACACATCAAAGTATGTGCAATCTTTGAGAATGGATAGCTAAAAGTTACCCCATGAATATAATCCAAACATGGCAATGATCTCTAAATTCAACAGCTGTATATAATCAAGTTTCATAATTTAACTTTCTATAAAAACCTGGTACTTCTAGACTACTTAGGGGGAAATCTGGTGATCAATAAAAGACTTATAATAAAGTGACGTTTGGGATTTTAAAAAAATCATTTAGATCTTTTTCAACAAGCATATATCATAACAGCCTATGCCTTTGTTTTATTTTAGTATTTGCATGACACGTAGGTGAATTACTTCCAAACTAATTTATGATATTTCATGAAAAACTAACAAGATCACTTCCTCAACTTCTCAAAGTCTCTCTTATCCAAAAATGCCTAACTTTACCTTGATAGACTAGAATTCCTTTTATTACCCAATTTAAGTTAAGGTTTGATATAATATTTTGAGAAGAAAGAAAAATAATTTGAATTCATATCCAGTTGTAAATTATCAATTTCAGATTTTTTCCAAAAATAGTTCTTATTGGAGGATAGAGTGAATTTCAAGGTAAAAAATAGAATAGTATTTCTTCAGATGATAAGGTATTAATTTATCTGTTTATCAATTTGTTAGAATTGGCTGGCTCTATTGCAAATGAAATAATAGAAAAAAAGATAGTAATTCAATAGACAGAAAAAATCATCAGCCAAAGAAGGGGGGAACATAGCATTATTAGCTAAAGGTGTGAGATTAAATATGTAGCTTAGAATCAGTTTTATATGGAGGCAGTTAACAACATATGTCATTTTTTCAAGGGTTGATTTATATAAGAGCTCAGTTTCTTCCCCCAAAAATGTATCTCCCACTTTTTTGTTAAATTGACAATAACCCATGGTATGTAATATTTCTAAGCCAGTCACATCTATAAAATAATAAAAATAATACCTACATTATAAACTTATTTTATGGTTAAAGAAAATTGCACATGAACTTTCTGGCCATCCTGTATCTGTAGAGAGCCAACACAATTCCCAGCATGCATCAGGAACTCCAAACTTTTTTCTTTCTTTTCACTCTTTCATTATCACATGAAAAGCAAAGTTCCTCAGGTACTTCCTTTTCCTAAGCCAAATATCAGAATCCAGCAAAAGATAAACAATTACCATGAATATACCAGTCTTACTTTGCCAACCTTCCATTATAACAATAATTAACTAACATTTAAAGCATGTTTATTACTTTGTGCCGCAATCTTTAAAAAGTTTTACAGAAAAAGTTTTTCAGTTTAAACTGAAATTCAGATGAATTAAGAAACTTGCAGAGGTCACACGGCTGGTAAATTGAAGAGCTGGCATTTTCATATAAGCAGTCTAACTCCAGAGCCAGTAGTTCTCAATTTTATTTTCATAATAGTCTGGTCATAAAATTTCTTAGTCCTATTTTCATATTTGCTATATAACAGTTCTTTAGAAGATTCACCCAAGAGCTGTCTCCACTATAGTCCCAGCTAGCAGGGAGACTGAGGCATGAAAAGCACTTGAGCCCAGGAGCTGCAGGCTGTGGTGAGCTCTGATGGTGCCTGTAAAGAGCCTCTTCACTCTTTCCTGGGCAACACAGCAAAACTATGCCTACAAAATAAATAAATAAATAAAGATCCACTATAAAGGTCTTTATCATCCCCATATTCAATGCAGATTTCTGCTCTCTGTTATTTTTATTTCATTACATGACTGGCCTTATTATGTTTATCAGACATTGTCACAGTTAATCTGAGTCAATATTTTTTATCATAAGCATAATGAAAAAGATTTTTGAAAGGCCAGAGGAGGTGACTCACGCCTATAACCCCAGCACTCTGGGAGGCCAAGGCAGGTGGAGTTTCAGACTAGCCTGAGCAAGAGCAAGACTCGTCTCAAAAAAAATAGCCAGGTGTCGTGGCAGGCGCCTGTACTCCCAGCTACTTGGGAGGCTAAGGCAAGAGAATTGCTTGAGTCTAACAGTTTGAGGTTGCTGTGAGCTATGATGCCAGGGCACTGTACCAAGGGCTGCAAAGTGAGACTCTGTCTCAAAAAAAAAAAATTAAAAAAAAAGATTTTATATATATAATTTTCTTCTCTTATAATTTTACAGAACTAGACATCATTCCAAGAAAATATTGTCATAATAAACAGCAACATTCCTTATTACACAAACATTAGACAAAAGTAAAAGTAGAACAGATTTTGATTATAAGCTGTGCCACATCTTAGTTTAGCTTAAATGAAATCTCTTCCACGAAGCCTTTCCTAAGCCTAACCCTGGAGATCCAAGTGGCTTTCCTCTGTACTTCCATAGGATTAGGGCGTGGCATGGATTTTATGGTATGTATATGACTCTATGTTCATCTCTCCCACTAGACTCTGAGTTCCCTTGGAGTAGGGACTAAATTTTATTGATTGATCTATCTTCATCACCTGGTATAGTATTTGCTGCAGAGTAGATAATTATCTGCACTTAATAATGAGTAGATAATCAACCATATTGGTCAATCTATGTTAACGTTAATATTCCAATCCACTTATGGGACTCCATATAGACATTTATGAGATACAGTACTTAATTCCTTCTTTTCACCATTGTATTTAACTTTCTAACAGCAATAGAATGAGATAGAGATAATTTTAAGCTACATGTTTCCAAACCACTACCATTTTATCAGACTTTGCAAGGAAATTTGAACCATAATGTAATATTTGAAATTCCTTGCAACTAGAGTTTAAATATAAATCAAAAGTTGGTTCCAAGTCTATCTGGTTTTAAATCAACTTACTGTGTTCAAAAATGTTAATATCTCTCCCTAGCTCACAGCATGCCGCTCTCAGCCTTAATTTGGTATTATTTCATAGCAATGTTGCAATTACAATTTAGTCCATATTGATCAGTAAACGTTAAAGGGCAAAATTAATTAATGGAAATAGTAAAGGGCAAAAAATTAATATAATGACACATCCAAAATGCTTAGAGTGTAGAGCAACACTGTTATTTTGAGATTATCCATGTTGATTTGCAAAGAACAGAAGGAGAAATCTTTGAATAAAGCTGAATTTCAGCACACTGAATTGTATGTCAACATTTCTCAAAAAATAATTACTAAAAAAGACAACCACAAGTGAGTCTCATTATAGAACTGAAACTTCTGACTAATAGACCTAACAATGACTAATGACGTTACAAATAAACTGTGAAGAAAACGTACAGCAGCTGCTTTAGAATTATGCCTTCCAAGGGGATGTGGGGATTGACACCAAAACCTAACAAAAGTATATGACTCATTTTTCTTACAATGCATGAAACGTTTTAGACACCACACCAAGTAGATAAAATGTAGAGTATCTGGTAAATTTTATGTTGAATAATTTTAAAATGGCCTAATCAACAGTTCAATAATTGGAACGATACATGATGACTTAGTATCAGTGGAAGGTAAGAAGCAGATGACAAGACATATTCTCATCTTTTGGATGATTCGTGTGATGTTCAGAGTCCCTACCTAAACTAAACCAAGAAATAAAGTTAGAATCTTACATGTGCTATTTATAAACCTCTGTCCTTATATCTCACTTGCTTTTGATAATAAATTTCAGAGTTAGAACTGGCAGATGTTTTCAAGACCATTTTAGACAGAAAACGCAAGAGAGCTTCTAGACTGAGAGACCCAAGTCAAACCATTACTAAGTATCAGAACAGAGTCTAGGATCTGCATCTTCTGATGTTCAATGGTCTTTCCACTAAATTCTGATCCCCAGCCTTGTTCAGCTACTAAAATACACATATCCTATCAATTAGGAGTCTCAATTTAGAGTCGTTTTGTAAAATACTTAAATCTGTGAGGAATCATATCAAAACTAGGTAATTTTTAAAGTCTCTCCCACTCCCACATTCCAAGATGTGGCTCACCACAAGTACAATAAGTGGGAGAAATGACAGGCCAGACACCTCCTATGAAACCCACAGCAGCAACACCATGATTGCCAGAAAAAGCACTTAGGGGTGATAATGAGTTCTCATAGGTTATGAAAGAAGTTTTAAAAACACATATTTTTATAAGCTTCATTTGGAAGGCTCCCAATGTCCTTAGGTTTGAAATGATCATGTTGAACAATTTGAGGAAATGCAAATGTAACTCCATGAGTTACTTTAAAATTAAACAAGCCTCTATATCTTTTGGTTGCATTTATCTCAATTATAGTTATATCATTTCAGAAGATTTTATTTTTATCCTAGAACACTTTTTCTCTAAACTAGATTCTAGAACTATTAGAAGAAAACAAGATAAAAAAAATTATTTATTTCTGACTTGTTTGTAACCTGTTTAATACCTGTGATCCGAGAAGTTCAGCTACCCTGAGATTTAGGGAGCCCCAGCCACTCTGGCAGACATTTGAACCGTGCTTTTTTTCTCATTATTGTGAGCTTGACTATTAATCCTTCAGACTTACTGAGACATTCCGCAAACATAAACATGTAATCAATTCATGGTGAGCAGTGAAAACAGATGCTCTTCTACATCTGGGGGATGATTTATAATGGGAAAAGAGCAAATGTAAGAGGAAAAGCATGTTCTTCTTTCCCAGGGTAAATATGTTGATGGTAACACTTTGTCAGAAAAGCAGGACTTCTGACCAAAACGGTGAAGTCTCCTAATATGTATAAATAGCTCTTCTAACATGTCAGGAAATAGTTTCCAAAGAACAAGCCGTGGAATGAAGGGAAGGCAAACAATGTGATTGCTTCAGAACAGACGCTGGCCACACAAAGGCGTGAGCTCAGGGACAGAAAGCAGCGGTGGTGGGAAGTCAGGGTGAACAGGATAAAGGTTCAAGTAGAAGGTCAAGTGGCAGAGCAAAGGCAATAGAAAGGCAGCCCAGTGGTTCTCCATGCACAGGGAATCCAGAAATGACCTTGAAATGTGATGCGCTGGAGAGAAAGTGGAGGGCTAAAGTGAGACGGGGAAGTGAAGGAGTAATATTCCAGTCTAGAGCTGAGCGTGGTGGCTCACGGCCTCCTAGCACTCTGGGAGACCGAGGTGGGTGGATTTGCTTGAGTTCAGGAGCTTCAGACCAGCCTAAGCTAGAGCAAGACCCTGAGATTAAAAAAAAAAAAAAAAAAAACCATTTATCCGGTTGTTGTAGTGAGCACCTGTAGTCCCAGGTACTTGGGAGGCTGAAGCAAGAGAATCACCTGAGCCCAAGAGTTTGAGGTTGCAGGGAGATATGATGCCACAGCACTCTGCTGAGGGTAATAAAGCAAGACTCTGTCTCAAAAATTTAAAAAAAAATTCCAGTCTAGAGTACAAAGACCTAGGTTTGATGCTCCTCTCTGTCTGCCAGCTGCGTGACCTTGCTCAGGTTAGCTCCGTTTTTTCACCTGTAGACCAGGGTAAAAAATGGTGAATGGAGTAATAAAAGTGTTTACTCCACAGTATCATAAATAGTAATAAAATTAATAAAAATAATTAGCACAGTGAACTACTAATTACAAGACTGCTACTAATATAATAGGAAATCAATACGTCCTTTGTAAGTCAAAAGGAAAGCTAGGACACACCACACAGCAGACCTGGGACAAAAAGAAAACACTGACTTAGTCACACTTAAGTAGTGGTAGCCCCGGGAACCAAAACGCCTGGCAGTCTTGTTTGCTGGGAACCTAGGGCAAGTTTTTTAATTTGTGCCTCAGTTTCCCTATCTGTAAAATAAGAGCGATTAATGAGGTCACTAAATCTGAAATGTCCAATTTTGAAATATAATAAAATTTTTTATATTGAAACACAAATTTGTCTCTGGAAGGACATTTCAGTATGAATGTGTGTGTGGGTTGGGTGTGTGTGTGTTAGGGGTGTGTACATGTGTGTGATTTTTGCAACTGGATCATGAGGCTGATTAATGTCCGGACTAAAGAGCACTCAGAGACAGGGGGCTGGGCTCTATGGCCTGCGGCTGGTCCTTGCAGGGCTCTCACCTGGGATGAGTGGCAGGGTCAGTGCTAGGTGAAGCGGGCCTATGGGGAGCCGAGGCAGGCAGAAGTAGGCACGAGGGAAGAAGCTGAGGTTGGTAGGGTTACCATCTAGGCAGATGTCTTCTAACAGCCTGCCAGTGTATCTGTGCTCCTCGGGGTCACAGGTCTCTATGCTGTTATTCTGCAGGTGCAGCAAGCGCAGGCTCAGGGGGAAAGGCCCGGGGATGGACTCCAGAAGGTTGTCTGCCAGGAAGAGGAACTGCAGCTTTTCCATCACCTGTGCTGAATGCAGAGAAGTGGGGGACTGGCGGATCTTGTGGGACCCTGGCAGTGAGGAGGTGTTTGGTGCAGTCAGGTCGGGTGGCTCCGTGCATTAACTCAGGGTTTCTTTTAGCCTCAGCCTTGTACCAGGCTGGGTGCTACAGGGAATGTGCCTAATCAAAGTATGTGCCTAAACTATTGACACAGATTTTTTTTTTTTTTTTTTTTTTTTTTTGCAGTTTTTGGCCTGGGCTGGGTTTGAACCCGGCACCTCCAGCATATGGGGCTGGCGCCCTACTTCTTTGAGCACCGCCCTATTGACACAGATTTGCCATATTAACCGTAGCGTGTGTATGCCAGCAGCAAAGAAGCCTGGACACCAAGTGGCAATGATTTTTTTTTTTTTTTTTTTTTTTTTTTCCTGTGACAGAGTGTCACTTTGTTGCCCTTAATATAATGCATAGCTCACAGCAACCTCAAACTCTTGGGCTTAAGTGATCATCTTGCCTCAGCCTCCCAAGTTGCTGAAGAGACGCTTGCCACAATACCCAGCTATTTTTTTTTTTTTTTTGAGACAGAGTTTCACTTTGACACCCTTGGTAGAGTGCCATGGTGTCATAACTCACAGCAACCCCCAACTCTTGGGCTCAAGCGATTCTCTTGCCTCAGCCTCCCAAGTAGCTGGGACTACAGGTGCCCACCAAAATGCCTGGCTATTTTTTAGACAAGGTCTTGCTCTTGCTCAGGCTGGTCTTAAACTCTCGAGCTCAGGCAATCCACCCACCACAGGCTCCCAGATTGCTAAGATTACAGGCATGAGCCAATGTGCCTGGACCAAGTGGCAATGAATTAACAGAAGGTGTCTTCCACAGCCTGTCAAGAATTGAATATTTTTCCTTGCAGGAAGTGGTCAAAAGCCTGGAAGAAGAGGTAGTCAGCTGGTGCAATGTCTGATGAACATGGTGGATGAAAGGGAGTTTCCAAGCCCAGCTTCTGTAGTTCAAGGAGCATCGTTTGTGCTCGGCATTGTCTTGAAAGAGGATTGGCCTGTCTGGGGTGACCAGTCTCCTTGGTGTAACTGCAAGCATCATCATGGTGGTGTCCTGCTGGTTGCAGTAGACAACTCCTGCAATTGACCGACCAGGTTTCATGCAGCTGTAGTGGACGATACTGGTGCTAGACCACCAAACAGATTCTACTAACTGTTTTCAATGAATATTTGGTTGGACTGTGTTTCAGCACTTCATCTTTATCCAACCATTGCACCAAATGCTTGTAATTGTCAAAACAATTCATTTTTATCACATGTAACAACACAGTGTAGAAATAGTTTGCCTTTATCTTGTGATGTAAAGAAAGGCAAGCTTTGAGATGATTTCTCTTGAGGCACTCACTTAATTCATGCAGAACCCGTCTCTCCAGCTTCTTCACCTCACTAATGCTTCAATTGGTCCAATATTGCTGGAATAGTGACTTCAAACCTTGCTGTTAATTCACACATAGGTTGAAATGGATTTGTTTCCACTACAGCTTCCTGGCTCTTCGTTATCCACTTTTGGTCTCAGGTCACCCAGATGGCTCATTTTCAAAATTAAAATCACCAGAATGGACATTCTCAACCATCGACATACTGTGCATTCATTAGCCACATCCTTCCCAAACACCTCACTCCTATTTCAAGCTGTCTATGCTACACGGGTTTCATGATGAACCTCATATTCAAAATTTACATGTATTTTTGACTTATCCATAGTTTCTACGAATTTACCGTAGTGCCAGGTAGGTCCTCAATATGTGCTTTTCCCTCTCTCCCTCACACCTGACGTATCTTTGCCTTTCTTACCAGCTTCAATCTCAAGGTCAATTATTGAAATTACGTCTTCCATTCCCCGTCCCCTTACCCCTTTCATTCATACAAATATGGCTGAACCATAACCCTGGCTATGTATATTATTTTTTGTCTTGCTAGTTCTGGAACCCTTGTAAATAACATGGTTTGAGAAAACATACAGCATATGAATCAATCTCAAGTTAATTCACAAATACGAATCTCAGCCAGGTCCATAGGCTGCTTGGTAATCCCACTGCGTTTGCCTGGTCTGTCTACTCTCTGGCTTTCTGAGGTGATGTTGTTTTCACACCTACTCCTTCCGCCCATTTCAAGCATTTCCATTACCATGCTCAGTCTTAGCTGACACAGCTTCGTAGTCCACTGGGAAAACTGAAGTAATGAGAAGAGAATGTGTACTTTGCTGTCAGTCTCTCCTGGAATGAAGGATGACTCCAGCACTCCCGTGGACACCCAGCCCCTCCCACCTGTGCAGACATCCTGTCTCACGTCCTCACTCCAGACCCGCGCCAGCAATTCTTCCCATCTCTCCTGCACCATCACACTTTCCTTTCTACCAGATACACCCATCAGCTATGAAACATACTTTTTTTCCCATTAAAAAACAAAACAAAACAAACTTATTTGGCCTCTTTTCTCGCTTCCATTTTAGCAAAACTACTCTATAAACTATCTGTACTCTGTTTCAAATTCTTCTCTTCCAAAACTTTTCTAATCAATATTGATTCTTCTTTTTTTTTATATCACATGTTTATCACATCATAGAATACTATAGACGTTATCTTCAAAATACAAATGAAATACAACATCTTCTTATCACCTCTACTGCAAATGACATAGTCCAAGACCCCCATAATCTCTCACCTATATCGTTGCAACAACCTTCTAACTTGTCTACGAGATTCCCAGGGTGGGAATTGTTAATCCTCCACAATTTATTCTCACCAGGATAGAAGAAATTATTTTCACGTGTTAAGATTATACATACATATTACTCAGCTGCTCAAAATTCTCTACAGTGGCTACATCTGCACACAAATTTCATTCATTCATAGTAATAGCAGAAGTCCTTATAATGATCTACAATAGCTTATATAATCTGCCTTCCATTATGTCTGTGATTTCATTTTCTAATTCCCTCAGTGTTTCTCTTCAGCTACATAAATCCTTTCTCAATCTTACTGTTGTTTAAACATGTGAAAATGCCCAAATACTTCAATCTGAAAAAAAAAATTATGCAAGTCAAAAAATAAAAAGAAAAATTTCAAATTAATTAATTAAACAAAACAAATATTTCAATCTCCTGGCTTTTTTAAGGGCTGTTCCTTCTGCTTTTTTTTTTTTTTTTTTTGCAGTACCCACACTTCTCACTCTCTCAATCCCTTGATTTCTGCTCAAATACCAGCTTTTCTTAAATAGGCAGGATTCTAAAAGGATCATCAAAATTCCTCCCTCTTGATGTATACACAATATAAATCCCCTCCCCTTGTTTGTGAGTAGACTTATGAATGTAAAAGGATATCACTCTCATAAATAGATTACAAATCAGTTGACTTTCAGCTAATCAAAAGGGCGATTATTCAGATTACAATGGCTAGGCCTGCAGGTCCGCCCTAATCAGTGAAGACTTTTTTTAAAATGGTGAAGTTAGAGACTATTTCAACTTTGTAAGAAAAAACTTTTACCATAAAATCTGACCAACTGTGATTTATTGTATTGAGTATTGAGTCTAAGCTGTTTTAGGAATAAATCAGAAATACATAATGAAAAGGTAGGTGATGTGTCAGAGAGGTAATCTAGCTGGTTACAAATAAGATGCAAACATACCCTATGGAGTAAATTGTCTATGGAGGTCACAGGCCAAAGAAATGTATGTGGCTGCTAGGAGCTGAGAGTGACCTCTGTCAAGAGCTAGCAAGAAAGCAAGAAAACAAGAAGCTCAGTTCTGCAAACACAGGAACTAAATTCCTCCAATACCTGAATGACCTTGGGGATGATCCTGAACTCCAGGTGAGAACCAGAACACACCCAACACCTTGATTTTGGTCTCCTAAGGCTTTGAGCAAAAGACTCAAGTAACCTGTGACTCAACTCTTGATCTCATCTGCAGAAACTGTTAAAAATACATTTGTATTGTTTTAAGCCTTAAATTTGTGATAACTTTTCAGGCAGCAATAGAAAACTAATACACTCAGTCATCTCTGCTGGCTAACCTATTTGATGTTGCAAGCACTCTCTATCTCCTTTATTCTCCCCTATTATATTGTCCTGACACTAATTTGTTTATTGTCTCTCCCCACATGAAATATAAGCTCCATAGAAGCAAAGAGTGTCATCTGTCATCTTCACTATTTTGTTCAACTACAATTCCTGTCACATAATAGAAGTTTTAAGAAACATTTGTTAAATGTTTCAATAAAGTTATTATTAAATACACAAATATTTTCTCTAGAATAACCTAATTAATCATTTCTTGAATTTATAAAATTTAGTATTTAAAAACCTCAGATAAATTTGAAATATAATTAATAAAACATAACTTGCTATTTAACTTATCTCTAGATATATAAAGTATTACTATTAGAAGCAATGAAAAACTGAAAAAATTATAAATTCTAATACTGTAAATAAATAATAGAAATGGTACATCTTAATTTGGGGCTATCTTCCTTGTAATTTTTACTCATTCTATCCTCTTTGAAACATTATGAGAGAGTAGGTACCATTATCTGCATCTTTCATCTAGTGAAACTGAAGCTCAAAGATTTAATAATTTACTGACGCTCCTGTAGCCAGAAAGTGATGAAATCAGATTTAAACCCAGGCAATGTAATTCCAGAGCTTAAACTTTTGCCACTACGTTCTAAATTTTGAAGTTTTAGCCTCACTGTATTTGTTCATAACTATATATTATAGATTGAAAAGACCAATACAACCTGTAAAAGATTTGTGAGCCAGATGACAAAGGGTTAATATTTTTATCAAGGAAAGCTTTTAAAAATGAATAAGAAAAGCACATTATTCAATCGTGATGGATGATTTTTTTAAAGTACATTAGATCTAATGTTAGCCGTTACCTTTTTCTTCTTAAACTAGCCAAAGAAAACTTAATATTTTAATGAGAGTTCAATAAGAAACACACTTTTCTAGGTCATCAATGCAGAGGCACATTCATATAATCTTAATGAAACATAATTTACCAATATGTGGCAACTATCTTTAAAAAATTTGTACTATCAGCCAAGCAAGGTGGCTCATACTTATAATCTTTAGCACTTTGGGAGGCTGATATGGGAGCATTGGTTAAGGCCAGAAGTTCAAGACTAGCCTGAGCAAGAGTGAGACACCATCTCTACAAAACTAGAAAAATTAGCTGGGTATGGTGGCAGGCACCTATCGTCTCAGCTACTTGGGAGACTAAGGCAGGAGGATTGGTTGAGGCCAGGAGTGTGAGGTTTCAGTGAACTATGATTACACCGCTGCACTCTAGCCCAGACAATAGAGCAAGACCCTGTCTCAAAAAAAAAACAACAAAAATTCATGTTTGTGATCTAAAAAATATATCCTCTAAAAAAATCTATTATAAGAAAATAATCAGACTTGGATAAAAGGCTATGTGCGAAGATGCACATCTCATGTCATTTTAACAATGAAAAATTAGAAACAACCTAAAGGTGAAGCAATGACAATGGTTAAATTGTTTATTATTATCCATAAATTAATATAGGCATTTGTAACTGTAGTTTTCAAAAATCAAAATACTTATGGGGAAATGCTCCTAGTATAATACTGAATGGAAAAAAAAAAAAAAAGAAAGAAAGAATAAAAAGAATACCCACAGGATAATATAAATTCTTTAAAATACACGAGATAATATGTATGTATTTATACATTTTAAAAGGCCTCATGTTTTTTAATTTTACAAAATGTTAACTGAAATTATCTCTGAACTTTGTCTCAATTGATTATTTACATTTATTTTCTTCTTTATCATAAATGGGAAATGTTTTTACAACAAGCCTACGATATATCTAAAATAAAAGTAAACAAAAATTTTAAATATTTTAAATAATTTTTTAATAAAGATATACATGTCTAGGTCATTTAATATGCAAAAGCAGATACTTACCTGCCGTCCTGACCCGCATGATGTGGTAGGATGGTGGTGTGTCTGCACAGCACAAGACAACTGTACACTTAAATCTACAAAGTTCCACCCAGAAAAATTCTCCAAGGGAAGGATGAAGGTTTTCATTCAACAACCCAGAATCAGTTTTATATTATGGAGTTTGATATTTTTTTCAAAATATGCAAGTTTTTTTTGATACAAACATATTACTTACACATTCTGGATCTATAAGTAATGCCACCGCCACTCTGCTATTTTGTTTATGTTTTAGTTCTTCCAAGCCAGTTGTGTTTTACCTGGGTAAACACTTATTTCAAACAGAACTGGTAGAGGAAAGAAGAGCAGGTGATTATACCTGCTGGTTTATAACTGGTAGCCCTGCCTCACGGAAAAGGAAATACTCATTCTGTTTGGCCAATAACATCTATCAGAGCTTATCTGTGGGTAAAGCAAAAGACAAAAAAAGACAGCACACACCAAGGCTGGTGGGTTGGAACCAGGCCCGGGCCAGCTAACAAAACAACAATGACAACTGCAACAAAAAATAATAGCCGGGCATTGTGGAGGGCGCCTGTGGGAGCTGCTTGGGAAGCTGAGGCAAGAGAATTGCTTAAGCCCAAGAGTTTGAGGTTGCTGTGAGCTGTGACACCATGGCATTCTACCTACGGCTCGAGACTCTGTCTCAAAAAATAAATAAATAAAATAAAACAAAGAAAAGAGAGTAACAGACTCCATCATCAAGGACAGCCAAAAGCAGAGATTTCCAGGACAGCTGTTACAGAGGGTATGGAAGTGGCTGGCATTCCAATCACCAGTCAGGCCAGCAGGCAATTGAATAGGAGTGAAGATTATGGTAAAATCAAAGGATAAAATGTCTCTGTAGCTGAAGCATTCACACACTTACCTGGATCAACCACTTTTATATTTCTATATGTCTTCTCAATAAAATAATGAAAGAATAAATTACACATTGAATATTTGTAGCATACACAGTTCCTGTCTAACCTCTAGTAACATTTCTCTTAACCTTAATACAAACATTCTTAAAAATCACAGAATTAGGGTGGTTCCTGTAACTCAGTAAGTAGGGCACTGGCCCCATATACAGAGGGTGGTGGGTTCAAACCCAGCCCCGGCCTAATTGCAACAAAAAAATAGCTGGGCGTTGTAGTGACTACCTGTAGTCCCAGCTACTCAGGAGGCTGAGGCAAGAGAATCGCCTAACCCCAAGAGCTGGAGGTTGCTGTGAGCTGTGACGCCATGGCACTCTACCAAGGGTGACAAGGTGAGATGCTGTCTCTTAAAAAAAAAAAAAAAAAAAAGGAAGGAAAAAATCACAAAATTATGTTAGTGTATTTAGGGTAGGAAATAGATAAAAGAATGTCACATTCCCTTAAAGGGCATTTTGCTTATTTATTTGCTTAATGTCTATTTTCTCCAACTGGGAAGCAAACTTAATAAAGGCAGAGTTGGTTTGCTCTATCTTTATTATCCAAAATTAGCATCCTCAACACCAAGAATAGTGTCTGGCATATAGCATGTGCCCAGTTTGTTGAATAAATGAAAAATTATCCATATTCTTTATGGACCCCATATAATTCTCTGTATCATTATAATATTAAAGATAAAATGGTTTTTATTTCTTAAGACTAACACAGGAAGTTCAGAAATAGGTGGACTGGAATCATGTTAGCTGAAATGCATCTCAACTTGATAATTAAATAGAAGGTTTACACTTGTAAGTCCTTCCAAATACTTAAAAGTAGTGAAAGTCAGATATCCTTTTTCATGGCCCATCAGGAAACCTGTAGGAAGTGAGAACATGAGGCACAGATGGACATGAACTGGCCCCAGCTCTATTTTTCTGCCCTATAAAAACCATAATTAATGTGGTTAATAATGCTCCTGGATCTCGTTTGGAGCCAGAGATAAAAGTGGATTAGTTTGAATGCAGAAGGCTAACTAGCTCTGTTGGCTGAATGCCAGTTGAGGGCAGCAGAGAGCTACTTGAGAGAACAGACACCCGAGAAGACTTAGCTCCCAGCTGACAATACAGTGCCTAGGCAAATTTCTGCAGTGTGCTGCTGAAGACTCAGCCCATTTGGAAAAACAGTCCACAAGATGGCTAGCAAGAATGGCGAAACTAAATATATCAATGCATGAAGCCAAGAAACCAGGGAGACGGGTGAGAAGCAATACCAAGATACTCCGAATAATCTGGACTCTCACTTAGCACAAATTCGCAGAAGCCATTGAAAAAGGCATCCATTTTTTTCCAGAGTTGCTGAATCATTTGACATTTTAGACTCCCTCCAACTCCAAGATCTTGGCTTCCAAGATCATTAACAAACTCGTTTTGAGGACAGTGTTTTTGCAAAAAGCATTCTTCCTGTAGAAAGAATACAAAATTATTAGCATTAAGAAGACAAAATCATACACGAATGAAGAATAGCAAACATAGACCATGCCAGGTTCAAGATCTCAAGAATCCTTTAAAAGTTTAGATTTCTCAAATATATGTGGTAGAATCTTGGTAAGGTTTAAGGAACAGCAGTATCAACCAGCAATCTTGGTTCCCCATATAAACCCTGAGGATGACTAAGCACAAGTTGCAGCCTATCCAAAGCCAGGATTCACAGTGTCTCTGTGTATTCATAGAGATGTGACATTAGGCAAGTCATTTATCCTCTCCTTATCAATTTCCTCCCTTACAAAATAAAATAATACCTATCTCTATGGGGTCTGTGAAGAAATCATGAAGAACAACATGCCTTGTTAATTTTATACAAACATGAGCAATGTGAATTACCAATCCAAGTAGTAGGAAGAGTAGATTATGTAGGGAAAAAAGGGAGGGGGTTGCATTTAAGATGGGGAATTGCATTTTTTGTATTTACCTGGGTTGATTTCGAGAACATTCTCTTAAGTAAAGTATCCCAAGAATGGAAAGGCAAGCGTCCAATGTTCTTGGTTTTAGTCTCAAAATACTAGACTAAACACTACAGGCCCACATGACAGAAAGAAGCTATGAAATTCAAAAGTGGAAGACTTGCTTAGTTCCCACCTCTAGGGTACAATGTAGGGGTATGTGGAACACTTCCTGGGTGAAATATTCAACTGTAAGTCAGATTTTGGTCTTCACCTTACAAACACAAACAATGTAACATAATTGAAGGTACCCTCATATTAACCCATAACTTTAAAAAAGAAGAAAAGCCAGGCACAGTGGCTCACACTTGTAATCCTAGAACTCTGGGAGGCCAAAGAGGGTGTATTGCTTGAGCTCAGGAGGTCAAGGCCAGCCTGAGTAAGAATAAGACCCTGTCTCTACTAAAAAGAGAAAACCTAGCCAGGCATTGTGGTGCACACCTATAGTCTCAGATACTCAGGAGGCTGAGGCAAGAGGATTGCTTAAGCCCAAGAGTTTGAGGTTGCTGTGAGCTATGATGCCATGGCAGTCTACCCAGGTGACAGAGTGAGACTCTGTCTCAAAAATATATATGTAATAAAATAAAATAAAGAAGAAAGAAATCTTTGATAGTTTCAGAATTTTCCTTGTAATGAATCCTGTCTTTTCTATCAACCTAGGTCAGTGTAAGTCTGATCTGTATAATGTCTTCAGCATCCCCAGGGCCTATCTAAAATGCTGAGCATATTTGCATCACGACATGACATTCGCCTTCTGTGAACAGCCTTCTCCTTCCTGACAATGTTTAAGGATGTTCCCAGTCAGATAGAATGTGGAGACATTTTATTGCCACCTCCAGAAGAAATTTATTCACAGGGTCATAGAAGCAGGGAGGAAATGTGGGCTATTTGCTGCCAGAATACTTTGGCTCTGGTTCCTAATAATAATAATAATAATAATTAATCATCACCATGAGGATATGGGAACATGTCAGAGAAACTCGGGTACAGCTGTCTCAGCTTTGTGTTCCGTTTAGACCTCTTCCCACAATATGATTTTTTCTGGATGGGCAGCAAAGGAGAGCTGAGTGCATGCCAATGAGTTAGTAAATGGTGACTGAGAGACTGAGGACTGAGATTTTTGTTTTTTTTTTTTTAATGAAAAAAGAGGGATGTGGACAGGAAAGGAAAGACAAGGGCTCATCGATTCTCTTTTCTGATGAGATGCCTAACTGAAGAATTCAGAATGGATACTGAAGAGTTGCTAGTGACAACACAGGCACCAGGAGAGAGTCTTGCCAAATGAAGGTTGATGATTTATTGATTGATATGAGCTATAACTGATACAGAGAGATTCAACCTTCTCATTGTGTGTACAAGAAAATGAAGGTCCAGAGAAGTGTTGTGATTAGATCACATTCTCCCAGGTGTTAACAACTTGTCCTGTTATCTTAATCTAAAACTTGCTGACTTGCATGCCAATCAGTGACCAAATTCCATAGGCAAAGCATAGGAAGTATCGATGAAAAAATAAAATGGGGTAAACAAAATTGGTTTCCTTTAAAGTTACAAAACACAAATCTATATTTCAGTAGTCATCAGCTGCTTTGCTCTTAGGAAATTAAACAGATGCTTCAGCGAGTGCATGCACAAACCACACCCACGTACATGTCCAGCTTACAAAGTCATAGCGAATGAGATGGATTCTTCTACTAAGTGTTAACTGCCCAGGAAACACTAAAATTGTTAGTCTAAAAAGACTTGGGCTACGTAGTCTACCACTGCTAAGACTTTACCTGGGCCCAGTTAGTCTTTACTGTAGGAAGAAAAAATGGAGTTCATCCAGGTATAAGAACTTTCATATTTAAAAATATTCTTAGAAAAGGTGATATAGACATAAAAATAGATGTGATTATTTAAAAGACAGTCTTATTTTTAGTTACTTAATATTTACCAGACAGCAATCTGAAAGCAACTAAATAGTTGGTTCAGAAAAAAGAATATATCAGAAATTTTAACTTGTCATAAATGTTAAGTATTTGTGTAGAAATTCATTTGGTGATAATTTAGAAAATTAGATAAACAAAGTACAATACATAAAATTATTTTTTTAGAACTTTTTTTTGACATGAAATTTAAAACATCAGGGGAATGTTCTTACAAATTTTAATTGCCCTATGTTCAGACTAGAAGTAAACGTATTTTCCTTTCTCTATGTTATTACCAAAACCTAAACTTAGAAATATATATTTTATTATCAAAAGAACAGTTTGCCAGACATCAAGATGTACTAAAGAAACCACCGCTCAGTAAATTTTTCCACACCTCTGTCCCTGCTACTGAGCATGGATTGTGTCACTAGATGTCGCTGCTGCCGTTTGAATGAGATTTTTTCCTCCTGCTTTCAAAAAAAAAAAAAATTCTGAGGCTCGTATGGTTTTTGAAATTATGTTTTGGCATTGTGGGAATTTGGTGAATTGATAATATTTTATATATTGATTGCAGTTCACTTATTTTTCAGATTAAGAAAAAACTAGAATGATAAAGTAACCTGCCTGAGGATCCGTAAGGAAACACGCAGAACCAGAGGTAAAAACATAGTTCAGGGTGGCGCCTGTGGCTCAGAGGAGTAGGGCGCCAGCCCCATGTGCCGGAGGTGGAGGGTTCGAACCCAGCCCCAGCCAAAAAAAAAAAAAAAAAAAGAAGAAAGAAAAGAAAACACGGTTCACACATGCACACATCACCGGGTTTTAAGAGCAAAAGTATTTCGTCTGGAAAATAATCGTATTTTTATATCAAAACCGATTGGATAATATTTATTACACTTTGATTTAGTTTTACTTTGCTTTCTCCTCGTGGCCTTCTCCTTGGAGACTGGATACATGTGAGTCTTGAGGACATGTGACTTGGCCAGGCCAGACTTCCCTGAAAATGTAAGGAGGCCTGACGACAGGCCATCATCTAAGTTCAGGTGATCCCTAGCTCCTGAGAGTCTCCCCATAAGGGGGCAAAGGGAAAGGCGGGGAAGTCAAGGAGGGTCTCCCCATAAAGTCAGTAAGACAAAGCAAACACAACACAACACAACGCACAAACAACCTGATCCAGGGGTCACCTCCAGCCCGTCTTCGCTGCCCACAACAGACAAAGCCCGGGGAGCTTGCTGCAGCAGGCGGCCCCAGGGTGGTGCGAAGGCGGCCTGAACTGCTCCACAGCTCAAGTGGAGGGGAAGGACAGGTGTGAGCGAGGAAAAGGGAAGCTGAGTTAGACAGGGGCAACCGAGCTGTGGCCGAAGCTTTCAGATTTTCCTGCTCTCAAGAAAAAAACAAAAATTCACCACCCCTCTTGGACTGGCAGGCAGGAAAAGGGGGAGGAAACTTCACACACTCAAAGTTGCTGGACCCCTTTTCCAGTCCCCATGTCAGGAAAAAGAGAGAGGGGGGAGGGAGGAATGGACGTGCCCTGAAAAGAAAAGAAAGGAAAAGGATCCAGCATCGTGGCTAGCCCTGGGAAAATCTCCACAGATGAGCATTTTTGTTGCGTGAAGCAGCGGGCATTAGCAGCCTAACCACGTAGGGGGCGGCTAACATCGCCCGCTGCGAACGCGGGAGAGGGACGCGAGACCTGGGAGGGGAGGGTGGAGCTGCTAGTTTTGTATAAAACAAAACTAAACGTTTCTGAGAATGTAAGCTCCCAGGGGGTGGGGTGGAGTGAATCTGGGGTGAGCTTCACTCGACTGGAGAAACACGGACTGAGATACAGGTTTTAAAGACTTTTTAATATATATACCTTTATTTCAACTACCCTAAAAGGAATTTCTACCATATGAAAAGGGCTTCTTAGTCCGTGGCTCTGAGGTCCTGTCTGGGAGGAAGGAGAATCATCGGCTCCTTCAAATTCCAGCATTGGGAGTGAAGAAATGACAACGAAGGGGGTTCTGAAATTCATACTACAAACTGTCACTCCCACCCGCACAACTGCTTCTTGAACCCTTAGGGAGGGAAATAGCAACAGATAAATACAGAGAGGAACGCGCGAGATAAAGGTGCAGATAGAGATGTACAGAGTGATAGAGATGATGGAGATAGAGACAGAGAAGAAAGGGGAATAGAGGACGGAGGGAAAAGTAGAAATCAAGAAAAAAGGAGAGGAAAGGAGCAGAAGAAATGAAACATAATTGAACTCTGATCATTTACCAAACTATTCTTTCCCGCAAATTGAATTCAATTCGCGTGTTTTTTCCCCACCTTTCTAGAAAATCTTCAGCTTGAACAGGGTTCCAGGTACCTTAAGACAATACAAAACAAAACTTTGAACAGGTGGGGGGACAGAAATGCCCGGAGGGGTGGCGCTGGGAGCGCGCGGAGTTGGCTGCAGGAGTGTTAACCAGACGCTGAGCGCACAGAGCACTGCGGGTAAATCCTCTCCGCACTGCCCCTTCCTCACTCCTTCAGCATCTCTCCTCCCCAAGATTTGCTTAGGAGCAGCCAGCCAAGAATGGAGAATGAGGTTGATTTTTTCTGCATGAAATCCACCAAATCTAAAACATGAAATGCATCTAGTGCCTCTAACTCCAGCCCCAAATTCTCTAGCGCGCTACAGAAGTTTCTAGACACTCCGGGGTCTCAGTGTGCAGACCAGAGGTCTCTCCTGGATCCGTCTCCCAGGTCACGGGGGACGCTCCAAACACGGCCTCCTCTTAAATACCTTTAACTCAGTTCTTCCACCTAGGAAAACAAAAGGGCCCACAGCGCTGCAAGACGAGATAAGGCCTGGAGCTCAGGTCTTCCAATTGTGGAGAGGGAGGGAG
Source organism: Loris lydekkerianus (assembly GCA_963574355.1). NCBI lineage: Eukaryota > Metazoa > Chordata > Mammalia > Primates > Lorisidae > Loris > Loris lydekkerianus. The sequence goes on along the minus strand of CAUYPK010062646.1, from coordinate 106,819 downwards.
GGTGTGGACGGGATAAAGTCGGAAAAGCCCGGTGTTACCCAACGGCCCACGGAGGTATCCGGACTGTTTCCTCTAAGGGAGACCCCCCTCCCCACCAAGGCCTGGAATGTGGTGATGTCATCACCCGTCACTTCATGAGACCCCCAATTCTGGCTGCTCTAGACCACTTTGGATGAAAGTGGATTGTCTCTCCAGAACGAAATGTTTCCTGACCTGCTTTCCCAACACGCCCTCTCTTTCCTGGGAGAGCACCGCGCTGCCGGGGACTCGGCGCTTCTGTCGATTGTGCACAGCAATTACTAAGAAAATATTGTGACGCTGTTGTAGGGCGGAAGGGGACATGAGGGGTGGGGGAGGGGAGTTAGTTTGGAGAGCAATTTGCAAAGGAATATTAACTTTGATTTCCCGAGGTCACCGCGAGAAAAGGGGTTGGCTTTGGGTTGCGCTGCAGGGCTGTTCCTCTAGGTGGCGGGCTTGGGTACCGAACGCCGCTCTAGGAGTGCTGACTTCACACCCAGGATGAAGCGTCTTGCTGGTTAAAAATAATAATAGTAATAATATAGAGGTGTGGGGCTGTTTTTCCCCTTTTGGATATTTATTTATTACATGGAGAAGTCATTGATTTTCCCAAGCAAACTGTGTTTCTCCTTCACTTGGTGGAAAATAAAAACTGTTTGAATAAATAAGTTATTTCTGAACATTTTGTTGTCAAAGTGTTAAATGTTCCCGTCATTTTTATTCAAACACTAACATGATTACAGCCAATTATATATTCACCAGTGTTCTTTATTTTAGAGTAATTGTACTTGTCACTAATAAAACAGAGGCATAATGGATCGCTACTGTTCTGGATTTTCAAGCAATTTTGTGTAATTTGATTGAATTATACATCGTATCTGCTACTTTTTATTTTTATATTTGGGGATCCTATTTTCTTGAAAATTGCAGCTCTATGCGTGTTTTGTTGTTTCTCTAGTAACGTACACTTCGGTAACACTGATAAATAGAAAGAGTCCCTTTGAAATGTCAAAAATCAGCTTTTTTTTTTTTTTTTTTCCACCACCCTCCTCCTTGCACTTCAGAGCAGGGAAGACCTGAACTCTGCGCAGTGAGGGAGTAGGAGGGAGCGGGTGCGCTTTCCGGAAAAGTTCACAGCCGAGATGAACTCCCCACTCGACCTAAAGGCAAAGGCTTCCCTGCTTGGAGTCTTTAGGGGCTTTGTCTCCTTCCAGTAATGATGCCGTTGGGTGTCTGGGGCTTCAAACATGCCAAGACATGTAGACTATGGGTTCAGTTAATTTGCAATATGTATCGAGGGAAAAAATATATACAGCACAGCCAAAAGATAAACTGTATATATTACTTCAATTACAAAATCCCCAAAGCCCTACTTATCAACCCATCCTCCTATCCCATCCCAATGCAATTACAACAATTATCTATTTGCCTACATCCTTTTTGGTTTTAAATATACCTAAGGAACTGTAATCAATAGTTTCTCCACCCTACTTTTTTTTTAAGACCACTTTCATAATTGTAAAAACTAGTAAAATAAAACACATGCATCTACCCAGTGTTCACATATTGGACCAAATTAAGAAATAAGAATGACAGCAAACAGGACGTATGCTCTTAAGGGACAGTCTCCGAAACTGAAGAAGCAGAGAACGTTCAGGTCTTTTCCCAGAAAATCCTTCCAGTTCCTAGGACATGACTCAACGCCCCGCTAGGAGCTGCAGCTGAGAGATGGAGCCAAAGGCTCTGACAAATGGCTTGTGTATGACCCAATATTTATCAATAACATCAACAACAAAATCATGTGAAACCAAGCCTGGAGATTTGGAGCTGCTTCTGAACCCTGGCGTGGATACGTACGTGGGTTTAAAAAAAAAGTCGCTGGAGATGAGTTGGCTCCATTTGTCTGCCCTGGGGAGTAATCCTAGGGCAAAATCCAGTGCTAATTGATCCCAACCAGCCACACTATCAGCTGTAAATGTTAGAGAGGACAAAGAATAAGCAGTGTGTACCAAAGATACTCTGAGCATGTTCCCCCCCCCCCAAGTAAATAGGGGCGTGTAATCGATAGCGTGTGCATATAAATTGCATATAAATTGAGAAAGAGAATTATTTTTAATTAATTAGGAAAATAACGTTTCTTGTTAATTCCAGACTTCCTTAAAATCCTGTCTCCCACCCTCTGATCGTTTTGTGGTCTCAGAACTTCCTCTAGGAAAACGCGCCTGCCCTGTTTTGTGTTTGGAGCTGGAGAGCAGCTACTCAGCTCAACTAGGGGCCTTTTTCTCATCTTTTGGGGCGTTTATTCTAAGGCCAAAGGGTAGACTGCCAAGGCAGCGAGCCCAGGGAGCGCTGTCTGGCTGCAGGGGCGGCTGCGCAGGCGTGAGTCGGGCCCGCGCCGCAGCCAGCTCCGCGCTCCTCCGCCGCCGCCGCCAGCCGCACAGCCTGCTCTCGGAAGGAGCTGGGCTCTCTCGGCGTTCCCAGTTCCTCGTAGCCTCATCTGTCTTTCCTAACAAGTTCACGCCCCGGGAGAAAAGAAGAGGGTGAGAAAAAAAAAAAAAAAGAAAAGAAAACCTCTGCACTGTGGTGATTCATACTTCACACGCTCGCTCGGGAGCCAAAGTTGCCGACCCAGCTTTCTTCTGGAGCGTTACTTCCTCTCCTGCGCGCCTTGGGACAAACCCTGGAAGCAGATACTAAAATTGGTGAACAAGCATCTATCTAGGATTGTTTTAAAAATAAAATTGAACCCCCCCCACACACACACAGACACCTTTGTTGTTGATTCTGAAACGGAGTCGGGTAGTTTTGTTTTCACTTGATTAATTGTGACTTGTTCGTGACGCCGTTCTGTTTCTGTCCGCTCTCCTCCCGCACGCGGCTCCTTCCAAAGAGAAGAGATATAGGGGTATAACTGCTCTCCCCCACTGGGTTCAATACCCCTCAGATGTAATTGAATATTCGAATTAACGTCACCTGCACACACCCCAGTCTTTTAACTCTGAGTTGTGCTTTATATCAATACAAGCTTGAAACCTCTAACTGCTTGCTTTTTTTTTCTCGCGTGTTCGCCATGGCAATTGACCTCTTAGGCCCCAAATATTGATCTGTGTGCGTGCATTCAGTCTGATGTGCCAAATATGAGACATCTAAGCTGAAAAAGCAACTTTAAGGGGGGAAATCTGGAGATGAAACCCAGAAGCAAGGCCTCTGGCTCGATTGCTGCGCTCTACAGGCGTCGACAACAAAGAGCCGGGCGAGCGCTGGGGTGTGCGCGGGGACCAGCGGGAGCGGGCCGGGCTTCCAGAGCGACCTAGCTGCGGGGAACCGTCGCAGTTACATCCCTAGCCCAGTGGCGGTGGGAGGGGACGCGGGGAGGAGGGAGAAGAGAAAGAAATGCTGCTGGAGCAGACTTGCCGCCGCCTCGTGTTGGGGAGGGAAGGCGGGAAAGACCTACAGAAACAGGTTCTGGAGGTGAAGAGACAAGTGGGTGTGAGATGAGCACAAAGTAGTAACTAGACCACTGGTCTGTCCCTGAAGGTTTTCTGAAAGGAGCGAGCTATTTGGTTAGTAAACAGTTCCCTCTCTTTGCCTGGCTTTCCCGAGGAAGAGGACCCTCTCAGTGCCTCCTGGCCAGAGCACTGCCACTCACCACCCACGGGCTTTTCTCTCCTCTCATTCCTTCACAGACCTTCATTGGGTGCGAGCATTTCTACTTATCAAACTCACATATGGACTCTGGGCTGTCCAGTGCTTTCTGTGTAGATTTAAGTGTTGAGCTGGCCGCTTAATGGTTGGGACTGGGCTACACAGGTCTATCTTTCCTCATAGAATTGGAGGGCCATTTGGAAGGGTGCTTCAAAATAGAGCAGTCTTGGTACCCCCACATTCTCAGAAAGTTCCTGTAACACTTTCCAAGGGTAGATGGCTCAAGCTCCTACTAGAAATCACGTTGAAGCTCCAACTAAGAACAAAGATGGGATAGTTAGGAGATTGAACTCTTAGAAGCTAAGCATTTTGAACCCTTTAACTTTTTTCTCAGCTTGATGTATATTTGCAACGTCATTTTCCTTCTCTTCTCTCTTTTTTTTTTTTTTCTTTTTGGCTACCCCACTGATGGGAAATCAAAGGTTGCATTATTCAGTGTGCTGGCTTTTCCTAAATTTCACTTCCTCCTTTTTCAGATAGATTGGGGGAGCGGGGGTTAAAGCTAAGGACCTGAGCTCTGGCCTCCCTCATTCTAGTTGAGGACCACCCTCCAATTGTTTTGTCTTTCACTTGAGCTTTTCCGTCTCCTTTGAAGGATGAACTATGCCATTTATTTGGGCAACTAAAGGGAAAATAGGAATTGGCCTCTTAGGCTTTGCTTGCCAGAGTGGTGAGGGACCATTTCTTCCAATGGGATCCAATCTAATAAGGGAACAAGTCTGCCCTCCCACCAGCAGAGACTAAACTCCTGAAAATCGCCCACCCTGGAAGGTCCAGAGTATGCTGGTAAATAAGAGAAGTAAGGGGTGGTGGGCATTTTATGTTTACAGGAGACCTGTAGAGTATTCCACTAAGAAGTTGTTGGAGAGATAATAATTTGTTATGGCTCTCTTGCGCCTGGCTCTCCTCTGGGTGACACTGGAACTAATCTTCTTCAGGGTCCATTTTGCTGAAGATCCCAGGACTTTTCCTTGGATGTGTATATGGTGCCTATGCCATTAGTAAAGCCTGAAACACCTGACAACATCACAGAGATTTGCCTGCAGAGTCCCCCGGGTCACTGTCTGGGCCTTCCTCTCCTCCACTTCCTCTTCCTTCTTCTCCCTTTCCTCCTCTTCCCCTTCTAACCTTGGACTTTCTCGCTTTCTTAGTGGTTCCCTAGTTTATACAAGTTAAACATTTCCACTCTCATACACGAGGCTCTCCCATAGACTTTTTTTTCTCGAGGTTCTCAAGCAAAATTGCCGGTGCCACAATGTTATGATGGAAGGATGCTGAAATGACAGCCCTAGTAGACGCTTGTCTTAATCATCGGCTTCTTAATTTAGTTTTAGTGCTGTGTGTGTATGTGTGTGTGTGTGTGTGTGTGTGTGTGTGTACACGCGCGAATGTGCGCGCCTCCGGGGACGTTAAGGGCGCGCGCGCGCATTGAGAGCAGTCGCTGACAACCTGCAGCTCCCTAATGAGTGACGAGGCAGGGCTGCTGCAGAAAAGTAACACTTCCCTGGTGTGAAGACCCCTTACTGGGAAGTTTAGTTACTACTGTTCTCGCAAACCTAATCGTATAACCTGTAACTGAAACCCACAGAACAAGGATACAACACGCTAAAGAGTAACTTCTAATCACTAAATGTCAGCACCAGTACCTGCTGTTAGGAAAAGATTACAGAAGAGTTGGCCAGAGCGAGGGTCGGAGGGTCGACCTCGTTTGCCTTGGGACCTCTGGAAATACCTGGATGCCTTTGCATGGGATCAGCTCACTCCCAAACGTCATGAGGTCAGATATTCCCTCTGCATCTGCAAGAAGAAAGCTTTAGCTAGAGTTTGGCTCCGGGCGCAGCTCCAAGGATACCCTGTCCGGGGAACCAAGAACAGGGTGGATTTAGGTAAATATGGGCCGCCCTCCTTGAAGCGGCAAGTAACAAGAAGCAGCAAAGAGAAGCACTGACCCAAATCGGGAAATAAGCCCCCCAAAAGAATCAGCACTGCCAAATGGAAAAATGAAATCTTCTGCTGTCTAGTCCCATGAACTATGCCGTTAAGCCTTGGTTATTAATTAAAACTCCAAAAGGAATAATTTAATTCATTTCCCAAGCAATTCTTTCATTGGAACTGCTCAGTCTGCAAAGGCCTGTCCTCATTTGGCTGGGAGAGGTGGTCTGCAGACAGAACAGGAAAGAAGTTTACCACTATATATTTCAGAAAATTACATTTGCTCCGACTTCTGCTTTATTTGTTAACAGTGCACATTTATAGATGTCTGTGTGTGAGAGATCAAGGCTAAATTGATTATGAGAAAGAAATGGAATGATAGAGAATTTGTTTCAAGTCAGAGACAACTGTATGCCCTCTGTCTTCTGACAGTAATCACACAGACTGAGGGGGCTGGAAGTAGGGCTTTAGGTACTTAAGGAAGAGGCCTGTGGTGGACTTGGGCAGGCATTTAAATCTAATTTGCACCCAAATTGGCCTGAAGGATATACAAAACCTCATCCAGGGACTTTTAACTTGCATAATACTCTTTCCAGGAACCCCCCCTCCCCCTCCATTTCAGCTAGTTGCAGTTCTAAAAACAAGCCATTCCTGAGACAAATGTGGGCTGCCGAGTAAACAGTGCATGTTTTGTTGAACAAGTCATACATATATATAATGTGTGTGTGTGTGTATATATATATATGTAATCACCCTAACTCTCCATAAAGTGGAATAAAAATTATTTTAAAACTTCAAACTCATTTCTTCCCCCTTTGTCACTAGGAAGAATACACTTTAAATAGTATTATATTAAACAATATGCTATTCAGTCCTGTAAAACTATCCCATTTTGAAAGACTTGCATTCATAAAATTTTTAATAATATAGCACATTACTAATTTGAATGCAAAACATTTTCTAAGTCGATTGGAGCTCCTGGCATATACAATCAATTATTACAGCCCTCATTAGCAAATCCAAGTTTTTGCTGTTTGAAAGTAAACATAAGAACTTATTTTCACCTGCTAAAATTTTATACAAAATTACTAAACAATGCACACTCAGCTTTGACCTAAGAAACACCTTAAAACATTAAAAATTCATCAGTCAGAGCTGGTGTTGTATTCAAGGAATGCTCCTCCAGTTTGCTGCTGAGCTCAGATTTGAATAAAATGTCCAATGTTAACAAACAATACCCACGTTTGGCACTTTGTGTATTAAATTGATCAAACAGATTTTAGTAGGCACAATGCACAATTTGTACAGACCTGATTGAGTTAATATAATATCAGCAAATTTTACATCGAAATGATTCTGTTTCTTTTCTTTGTGTTTAAAACCAGCACAGATTACAAATTTTAATGATCTGAAAATGTTTGGTATACAAAATCATGCTTATTTCAGTATTAGCAAAAACACAAGAAATTTTTCAACACAAACACCCAGCTGTGTCTATTTTAAAAGCAGTTCAATGACAGCTTGCACTTATGAGCATGCAATCAGCTAATTTCGCTTTTTTTTCTTCTGTGTTAATCAACACTTTCCTTCCTGCATATCAGAGTACAAATAGTATAGTTACTCCACATCAGTAAATGTTTACGTAACCTGTCCTTTCCCAAGAATCCGGTTACACCGAATCATTTCACGCTAGACCGACTAAGAAAACGTACCCGGCCGTCCACCTCAGAGGGAGCCCTGTGTGCCATTATAAGTGGTGGTAAGAAGGGGGGCTGTGGTGGGTTGAAATTGGGAGGAGTAGGTGGAGGAATGGAGAGAGGGAGTGGGATGGAGGGAGGGGGAAGGGGTGGAGGAAAGAAGGAGGAAGGAGAAAGAGGGGAGGAGGGAGAAAAGAGAGTTGAGGAAAGTAGGAAGGACCGGCCTGAGGAGGGAAAAGAGTGGGAGGAGGAAAAAGTGAGCAGGAAGGGGAAGGCCCACAAATCTCCCCAGCCGGTCGGCAGAGCCCATTAGCTCACCCAGCTCTGAGAGAAATCCTGAGCTTAGAAATCAATGTTTGGGGACATGTCACTATCAACGCTGATTGCTGGAACCCTGGAATTTTTCCATATATAAATATAGTTTGTTTTAAAGTAGGAGATAAGTAGACATAGGAAAACATATATACAGAGGAAGTATATTTGAGATTAGTCCAATATTCGAAGTTCCATTGTGGCATTCTCAATAAATGCACAGTTTAAATTCACTAGCTATTTGTAATTATCTAATTATGATTCTCTCAAAAGCTTATATTCTTTCTCGATTCAAAGATGGGGGGTGGAATAACTCCCCATTACCCTGAGTATTCATTAATTGCATTCTTTATGCTAGAATTTGACATCAAACATAGGCACTTTTCCTTTCTCCATTTTCTTAAATACCAAATCTGCCAGATAATTCGATTGAGAGTTTATTAACGAGAAAAAAAAGCTACATTTTATAATTATTTATCTACAGAGGAGGGAAAAGGTGCTTTTTAATTTATGCTTCTCCTCCACCTCCCTCTTTTCTCAGGCTACATCCTCCGTAAAATGTGGTATGTTTTGTGCCCATGTGGGATGAAACAGTCTTTGATCAAAGTGCTCCCCACTAAATTCCAATCCCTGGGAAATGCTGGGCCTTAGCCCTGCCCCTGGCCACGAGATCCTTTTAAAGCCCCCATCCGCAATCTCTCCATTCACTTCAACCTTCAACCGAACCTTCCCACTTTCAAAGCCCTAGAAGCTGGGATTGTGGGATCCACATTCCCAAGGCTTCTAGGTGCCTTCCAGCAGCACTCAAGATGGGCACGGACTGGCTTCAACAAACTGACATTTCAAAATTGAGGCCCGCACAAAATAAAAGCATTTGAGAACAGAAAAAAAAAAAAAAAAAAGGGAGTGAAAATAGGAGGGCGTAAAAAAAAAAAAAAAAAAAAAAACGGAAAGAAATAGACGCCCACCCTTATTTTCCCTCCAATGTCAACAAGCAAAATGAAAATATTTCCAGGGTGATCGCTCGAAGCTGCCCGCTTCCCATTCGGATGAGAAGCTGAGGAGAAGCTGGAGCGACGAGGAGAAAACGACACCGAGTCACCCTGCGCGTGAGCGACTGTCTGGAGCCAGAGAGAAGGGAGAAGAAAGAGGAAACACGTATACAGCATGTGTTACCTGATTTATTTCGAGATTGTTTGGTACTGTTTTCTCTCTGGGCACCTCTCATTTCCGAAGGCCATCAGAGGCGCCCACCACTGAGCCGCCCCCGCCCGCCGCCGCAGCACCCGGAGCCCCAGGACCTGCTTCCCCGCAGCGCCCGAGCCCCGCGCTAGCCGCCGCCCCGGCCTCAGGAATAGAGTAAGTAACCCCTGTGTGGCCCCAAGCTCGTTTACCCACTTCCTCCTCCTCGTCCCATCGTTCCCAAACCTCTCCCAGACCCTCCTCCCCAAAGGTATAGGACACCCCCTCCACTCCACGAGGGCGCGCGCGCGCGCGCACATACACACACCGCGCCAGCAGCGAGCCTTCCCTTCCCTTCCCTCAAATCCAGAGCTTCGCTGGAATATTACCTACATGGGGCATAATTTCCCTAAGGGCTCAGAAACGCCAGACTCAAGGCCTGACTCCGTAAAGTAGAGCCTAGCCTCTTCTCGCACCATTTCCTGCCCTATCCTGGCATCTTCTCCCTGCACTCCCACTCTTCCCACCAACCACCCCGCCCTCGCTTTTGAAAATAAAATTGGATACAAACTTTAATCACTAAGGACAATATTGGCGCTCAAACGAAAATGACCCAGTACAATGAGAAGGAAGCCGGAAACGGGAGCTATTTGCCCTAGGAAGGGGATCTCAGTGAAGCAGAGCTGGCGGGGTGGAGGGGGTGGCGGGGGCGCAGAGAAGGGCCACGGCGCTGCGAGCTCCCGCCGGCGTATCCCTACGCGGCTCCGGGCGGCCGCAAGGTCCGAGGCCCAAGGCCCGCGGAGAGGGGGAGGCGAACGCCGAGGGGGCGGGAGCCAGCGGGCGGGGCGGGGGTGGGCCGGCCCCGCCGATTGGTCGACGGCGAGAGAGACGTTCCCGAACGCCGGCGGTTCTGATTGGCCCATCGGTAGGAAAGGTTAAACCAAAAATTTTTTTACAGCCCTAGTGTGCGCCTGTAGCTCGGAAAATTAATTGTGGCTATAGCCGCCTCGATCGCTGTCTCCCCAGCCTCGCCGCGGCCGCTCCGGGACGCGCCCGCCCGCCGCCCGGCTCTCCCCCCCTTTGGCTGCTGCTGCTGCTGCTGTGACTGCTGCTGCGAGAGGAGGAGGAGGAGGAAGCAGCGGGGGGGGGAGCGGGGGGTGGGGGGGAAACCGAGAAGTGGAGTTGGGAGCGAGGGAGCTTCACCCCCGGGGCGGTGGTTGTTTCTTTTTTCTCTTTCTTTCTTTTTTCTTTTCCTTTTTTTTTTTTTTTCTAATTCCTGAGGGGTGGTTGCTGCTTTTGCTACATGACTTGCCAGCGCCCGAGCCTGCGGTCCAACTGCGCTGCTGTCGGAGCGCTCAGTGCCGCCGCTGCCGCCCGCGCCCCCCGCGCCCCGCTCGGCACCCACCGGTCACTGCCGCCCGCTGCGCCGCTGCCCCGCTCCCGCGCCGCCACTGCCGTTTCCCCCCGACGACTAGGTGATGCTGGACATGGGAGATAGGAAAGAGGTGAAAATGATCCCCAAGTCCTCGTTCAGCATCAACAGCCTGGTTCCCGAGGCGGTCCAGAACGACAACCACCACGCGAGCCACGGCCACCACAACAGCCACCACCCCCAGCACCATCACCATCACCACCACCATCACCACCACCCGCCGCCGCCTGCCCAGCAACCGCCGCCGCCACCGCAGCAGCAGCAGCCGCCCCCGCCGCCCCCGGCACCGCAGCCCCCCCAGGCGCGGGTCGCCCCGGCCGCCGACGACGACAAGGGCCCCCAGCAGCTGCTGCTCCCGCCGCCGCCGCCGCCTCCACCGGCCGCCGCTCTGGACGGGGCCAAAGCGGACGGGCTGGGCGGCAAGGGCGAGCCGGGCGGCGGGCCCGGGGAGCTGGCGCCCGTCGGGCCGGAGGAGAAGGAGAAGGGTGCCGGCGCCGGGGGGGAGGAGAAGAAGGGGGCGGGCGAGGGCGGCAAGGACGGGGAGGGGGGCAAGGAGGGCGAGAAGAAGAACGGCAAGTACGAGAAGCCGCCGTTCAGCTACAACGCGCTCATCATGATGGCCATCCGGCAAAGCCCGGAGAAGCGGCTCACGCTCAACGGCATCTACGAGTTCATCATGAAGAACTTCCCCTACTACCGCGAGAACAAGCAGGGCTGGCAGAACTCCATCCGCCACAACCTGTCCCTCAACAAGTGCTTCGTGAAGGTGCCGCGCCACTACGACGACCCGGGCAAGGGCAACTACTGGATGCTGGACCCGTCGAGCGACGACGTGTTCATCGGCGGCACCACGGGCAAGCTCCGGCGCCGCTCCACCACGTCGCGGGCCAAGCTGGCCTTCAAGCGCGGGGCGCGCCTCACCTCCACCGGCCTCACCTTCATGGACCGCGCCGGCTCCCTCTACTGGCCTATGTCGCCCTTCCTGTCCCTGCACCACCCCCGCGCCAGCAGCACTTTGAGTTACAATGGCACCACGTCGGCCTACCCCAGCCACCCCATGCCCTACAGCTCCGTGTTGACTCAGAACTCGCTGGGCAACAACCATTCCTTCTCCACGGCCAACGGCCTGAGCGTGGACCGGCTGGTCAACGGGGAGATCCCCTATGCCACGCACCACCTCACGGCCGCCGCGCTCGCCGCCTCGGTGCCCTGCGGCCTGTCGGTGCCCTGCTCCGGGACCTACTCCCTCAACCCCTGCTCCGTCAACCTGCTCGCGGGCCAGACCAGTTACTTTTTCCCCCACGTCCCGCACCCGTCAATGACTTCGCAGAGCAGCACGTCCATGAGCGCCAGAGCCGCTTCCTCCTCCACGTCGCCGCAGGCCCCCTCGACCCTGCCCTGTGAGTCTTTAAGACCCTCTTTGCCAAGTTTTACGACGGGACTGTCCGGGGGACTGTCTGATTATTTCACACATCAAAATCAGGGGTCTTCTTCCAACCCTTTAATACATTAACATCCCTGGGACCAGACTGTAAGTGAACGTTTTACACACATTTACATTGTAAATGATAATTAAAAAATAAGTCCAGGTATTTTTTATTAAGTCCCCCCCCCATTTCTGTACGTTTGTTCAGTCTCTAGGGTTGTTATTATTCTAACAAGGTGTGGAGTGTCAGCGAGGTGCAATGTGGGGAGAATACATTGTAGAATATAAGGTTCGGAAGTCAAAATTATAGTAGAATGTGTATCTAAATAGTGACTGCTTTGCCATTTCATTCAAACCTGACAAGTCTATATCTTAAGAGCCGCCAGGATTCCATGTGTGCAGTATTATAAGTTATCATGGATATATATGGTGGACGCAGACCTTGGAAACAACCTAAATTATGGGGAGAGTTTTAAAATGTTAAACTGTAATTTGTATTTAAGAAGCATTCGTAGTAAAGGTGCCCAAGAAATTATTTTGGCCATTTATTGTTTTGTCCTTTTCTTTAAAGAACTGTTTTTTTTTTTCTTTTGTTTACTTTTAGACCAAAGATTGGGTTCTAGAAAATGCACTTGGTATACTAAGTATTAAAACAAACAAAAAGGAAAGTTGTTTCAGTTGGCAACGCTGCCCATTCAATTGAATTGGAAGGGGACAAAATTAAAGATTGCCTTCAGTTTGTGTTGTGTATATTTTGATGTATGTGGTCACTAACAGGTCACTTTTATTTTTTCTAAATGTAGTGAAATGTTAATACCTATTGTACTTATAGGTAAACCTTGCAAATATGTAACCTGTGTTGCGCAAATGCCGCATAAATTTGAGTGATTGTTAATGTTGTCTTAAAATTTCTTGATTGTGATACTGTGGTCATATGCCCGTGTTTGTCACTTACAAAAATGTTTACTATGAACACACAGAAATAAAAAATAGGCTAAATTCATATATATCTTGATACTTTTGTCTCTTTTATTAAGTAGAGCTAATTTTTAAAAGACCATTGAAGTTATAGGGAATTCAAAGGCTTTTTTAGCCAAACTGAAATTTAAACTGCTCCTTTAATTTGAACTGAGACTCTTAAAAATGAAAATAGTTCTTTTTCCCCTTTGTGAACAAATTTTGCAAGGAGCAAGCTATTTAATATACCCTAGCTTTAAACAAAGCATAGGCTTTTCAACTGATATCTTTAAGTATCTGTGGATATACAGCAAAAAAGAGATACACGTATGATTTAATTTTATGTGCATAGCTGTTTACCCTGTTTATTTTCAAATCAGTTAATAGAATGCTTACTTTTTATATATTTTTTGTTTCAGGTATCTTGTTAATAGCATTTGGCAAATTATAAATAAATATATGTATATGGTTAGATAGAAGTGAATATAACGCACACATATGTATCATATATTAGACACGCAGAGCCCTTCAGTTCAGGTATAATTTGCGCTATGAATGCTGCAGACATTTTTGTTTAAATATTTGTATTTATACTTCCTAAGTCAGCATTTATTTTTGTGGCTGTTTACCCACAATGAAAGAGTTCTAATAAAGATGTGCTGAAGTTGCAATATAGATTTTGCTGAAGTGATCACCTGTTGTAATAATGACTTGCAGATCGATGTTTATATTTTATTTTAAAATGATAACAATTTAAAATTCTAGATATTCAGAAGAAGTAAAATGCCTCTCTCTCTTTTATTTTTGCAATGTGGAGGTATTTATTTGATTCCTTTTTAACTGTTTGTATAATTTAAAGATTTGTTCCTCTTGCTAACATTGAGTCATAATTTTAACTTGCAAAATGCATATGTATGCATATATACTGTATATGCATAGATATGTGAAACAAAATGAAGACTTTTTTGGATTGTTTCAGACAGCCCAATTGTATAATTCCAGAAAATAATTAGAAAACCCGAGTAAAGGTTTAGTAACTAATTGGATCCTGTGGTGAGTCTGTGGATGACAAGTTGTTCATTTGTTACAATTGTATAGTCTGAAATGTGTTCTGCAGTAATGCAATAAGCTGGCTACTTCTTACAATGGGCCCAATGAAAAATAATCTGTACCTAAGATGTTATCGGTAAACACTTAGAGAGCTGCACAGAAAAAAAAAAAAAAAAAAGCCTAAGGGAGAAGCAAATTAACTGAAATAGATTTGAAATTGAAATGTGAAATAGTTAATATTAGAAAATGGGGAGTGAGTGAAGAGAGGGAGGGGGGAGAGAGAAAGAGAAAGAAAGAGGATCTCTATGCTGAAAAAAAAGAATCATCTACCATCAAAAAGAATGAATGAAAAAGAGAGAAATTAAAGAGATAAATGGAGATAGAAATGGGGACAAGAGAAGAGAGAGAGGAAAAGAGAGGGAGAGAGAGAGAGAGATACAGAGACACCTAGGAAAGACAGAATGATAAGGGGCAGGAAAATTAAAAGAACTGGAACCAAATATACACAAATGGGGAGTGGACAGAAATAGACCAGGACAGCTAGTTTAATTATCTCCTTTAGGCAACTAGACATGATTTTATTTTCTTAGTACAGGAAGAGTTTCACCAGAGGCCCAAGTTTTCTTAAAATTTAACATCTTCAGAATGAAGCACAAAAGAAAATTTTACAAAGAAATTATGATTTTAAAAAGCCAAATTTATGGCTGGCATTTAAAAAATGGTAATAGAATCTGAGTGAATGAAGTTAGGCAAAGGAAATCTCCATTAAAACATTTGTGAATCAGAATAACTCAAAGGAAAGGGTGTGTTTAAGCTGCAGAAAGGTGATGATTTATTATTTGCTCCTGCCATGGATTTTATTTGTGGAATGAATTAAGTCAGGGAAAATATAGTATTTTGCTACCAAAAGTTAAAAAGAAAGTTGATGAATTCTTATACTGAGGTAAAGGTGCATAGATGCAGAAGAACAATTGCCTGCATAAGTATTTTTTGGCCCATACTAGATAACCATACGTATCTGTGAGTATAAATTTACTTGGATTATAGAGACATAGAATTTAAATGGCAAAATTTGTACTTTGAAGTCTAGAGTTAAACTGACTTCTATGAATTCATAAAAAGTAAGTACTGGAGTTGAAGTTCTGCTTCAACACAGATAGGGATTGATTATACGTAACGGATATTATTAGAAGTTTGTTTATTAAGCACACTAAAAATGAAAGGGGATATACAAAGAGAAAACTTTGTGAAGGCCCCTTGAAGCCCAAAGTGAACATTTCATGTACCTTGATATAGCCCACATCATTCTTCAAGTGATCTTCTCAGAAAACACATGATAGTCTGGCATGGCCTTCAATACATTTTGCATCAAACTGGTTGTAATGTTGTGTTATATGTTGTTACTAACCTTTGCCAGTTAAAATTAGCTTATGCCAGAGAAACTTCAGAACTTTTTGGAGATGTTTTTCTTTCATACTTAGAATTGTTTTTAACAAGATGGAGGTTGTCCTTTTTGTGATTTTGGAACTGAAAGTGATCACAACTTAAAACTTGAAATCCCACATTAAAGTTTATTTCCAAGTTTGAAGTATTTTACTTGACTTTGTCTTGTATAAAGTTCGTAAAAATATTAACATACAAAACACTGAAAAAATGATGTAATTAGACTAGAACAGTCAGAGGATTCTTCCAAATATGTTTCTTATGCCTGTTATGAAATTGGAAGCCAAGTGAATATAAATTCTAGAACTAATAAGACTTAATACAAATATCCTTATGTTCATGAAAGCCTTCATGTGGTTTCTATAACTGGCATAAAATCAAAGGCAGAGAGGCAAAATATGAGTTTTACAGTGTATTGATTTAAGTATGTATATTTAAGTGGGTAGGTATTTCAACCAAATAGGTGGATAAATTCAGTATATTTAGAACTCTATATAAATGTGGTTTCTAAAAGTGTATCTTATACATTGTTGGGGGATTTGCATGCATTGAAAATTTTTGCCTTTGAGAAATTAATTTTATGAATAGCTGAAGTGGCTGGTTGTGTTTGAGACCAAAAGCCTGTTGGAGAATTAGGCTAACAAAGGGTGAAGGTGAAGATCATTAGAGGTTTTAGAGCTGGCTGAGACGGGTTGCTGGGGTTGTGTAACTGTGCCTAGAGGGCGGGGTTCCTGTACATTCCTACTTCACCAGATAACCTGCCCCCAGCACCACTCCAGCTTCTGCCAGACAGATGGAATTCTCCAACATGAAAATCAGCGCAGACATTCCAACAAGCAGGGTAGGTAAACCTTGAATTTAAATCTCCCCTTCTTTATTTCTCTACTTTAGGCCAGATCCTGGAGATGTGGAAAGAATAGGGGTCATCCAGATTCTCTGTTTTCGGGGACATATACCTCTGCATTCTCCCTAACAACAACCTACCTGTAAGAGTTACAGGCAGTAGCCACATTTCTCAGTTAATACTTCATCCTGATTTTCTTCTGAGTGCGTTTTAAAGGCTTTCTTTTCCCTACCCCAATCATTTCCTTCTCTATTCTCCCCCCAGATCCCCTTCTCCCCCAACCACCAACAGTTAAAATAATCCACCTCTTAGTTTTCAGCCACCAAACCGACCCTTTCCCCACATCCTAGCGGTCACTTCTTGGAGACCTTGTTCTGAAGATGTAGGCCAAGGGAGCTTTGGGCTAGCGAATATATGATGTAGTGTTATTTTTTTGTATCTCCCTTCTCCCTCTCGATATCTATCTGGTTTTTTTTTCCCCCCTCTACCTAAGATTCTGCCTGAGGTTGTCGAAAAATGCCACCGAGGAAAAGCACTTGAAGACCTTTTGAGCGCTCTTACCCCAAGACTGGTAAGTGAAAGTGTTTTTCCAAAGGGACTGGGTAGGTTGGGGTGGGGATTGTGTGACTGTTTTCACTGAGCTTTCCACCGGAGACTTTGGGGTCCTGGGCTAAAGTGTTTGTCTTTTCTTGGAAAATGTTACTTAGTGGGCGCGCTACCAACAGACATAGCTGAAAGAATGCATGATTTTTCCACGTTGACAGAAATCACTGTGGATCCCTAGGTAAAGGGAGCGTGCACGCATGGAGAGAAAACAAAATGAATTGACATAGAGAAGAGATAGCGGGACTCTGAAAATAGGTCCTGAGGCATTCATTTTGTGGAAATACGATTTCTGAGTCTTACGGCTACTGCGGGAATATGAAACTTGACGTTCAAATCTGGGGTTATTTGGTCTCCGCCTTAAAGTTCTTTGCTCCAGAGCCAAACTTGCCTCTGTCCAAAGTTGTTTTGGTTTGTTTATTATTTTGATTGCCCCTCCTCCCTCTATTTTTACACTAACATTGCTAATCTACTCCAGAACTGACCGTCAGCCCCCAGCTCCCTGACCTGGGTCAGGCGGGGGTCGCTGCTGGATTTTGCTGGGCTGCCTCAGGTCAAGGGAGGCGGCGCGGTACGCGTGTGGGAGGCTTCTCCTCTGCTTCTCCAAAAGACTAGGGAAATGAGCACCGTTCTGGGCTTTTCTTTGTCCCTGCTGGGAATATCCCAGTTGCCGGCTTTGGAAATCTCAGGGAAATAATTGATTCTTAATGCGCACTTAGGAGATGTCGGTGTATGCTCCAGAGCCTGGCTGTCCCAGAGTGGCTGTGCGCGTGAGCCAGACCCAGGTTGGAAGCGAACTTGGGGCCTAGCCGCGGCGTCTTATCAGCCTTTCTGGCGCCTTGGGGACTCCTGAGTGAAGTCAGAAAGGTTGCACGGTGGAGGGACTCGAAGTCGCTGCGGCAGGGCCACGGTGACGTTGTTTTCTCAGGTTTTGGACCCCTGTAGAGAGGTAACCGTGCGGGCTGCGCTGCATCCGGGAGGAGAGGCGCGCTGGGGGCGCAGCGGCAGACTCCGGCCGAGGGGAAGTGGGCGCTGCGCGGGGAGCAGCAACGTGAGGGCGCTCTTGCCCAGGACAAGCGGAGCTCTGCGTTTGGGAGCGCGCATAGATGCCAGGAAAAGTGACTCGAGAATCCTGGCTGGCGCGCTTCCCCATCTTTTTCCTTTCTTCTTAGTCTTCTGTTCTCCCCCAGCCTTTTCCTCGGAAAGTTGTTTCGTTTTGTTTACCCAGTGCGATTTTAGATCCCTGCACTTACCTGCAAGTAGATAAAACCATTTTCTCTGTAATAGACAGTTTTCTCCTTTCCACTCTCTTCTCCACCTCCCTCTAGCCTTCTCCCACCCTCTACTTCTCAGACCAAGCCTTGCGGTCAAAGGCAGAGGGGATCTTACAGGAAAAGGGAGAGCCTGGGGTAGAAACTCCCGTAGCGCTAAGGGCGACCTCAAACTGGCAAGAGGGGGGGTGGGCAGGGTTCGGGTGGGCACAGTATCCCGCGTCCCCGACGTTCTCAGGCGGTTATCTTTAGTCTTGGAAACAGTAAGGAAAGAACGGTGCAGAACAGAGCTGGTCACTTGTGACTCCTCTCTCCTCTGCAAGTTAAGCAATGTCCAGGCTTCAACTCACCCGGTCCTCTGTCAAAGCTTGAAGTAGGCAGGAATTGTGAAATTGTCATCAGAAAAGACATTTAAAATTATAACAAGTAACTCTCAGAATGATGTTTCTGAGGGTGAGAGCATATAAAATACTCCACATGTTTTCCGTGGCCTGCTGCCTAGCACGTATAATTCTTTATGATTCTTTTCCCTGTGGGAAAGCTGCTAGGAGGAAAGCATGTGGCACCTTTCGGGAGGTTTGGGGATTCTTGTTGGATGGAAAGCGAGTATTTAGTTAACAGACATGTTTGCATATTCATTTTCAGCTAAAGTTGAGTTTTCCTGCACTGATAGCACTCCCTGAATTGGGGTGATCTTCTTCAGTTTCATTGTTCTTCTTCACCTCCTTCTATTGTCTCATTTTTAAAATCGATGCATATAAGGCCCAAACATATCTTCCTCCGTAGACGTATTTTATTTTGTTGATTGAGAGGGAGGACCAAAAACTGTAAGGCCATTAGGAAGAGTTGTCTGCGGTTCTTTCATTTTCTCATTGCTCTGAAATTTAATGACCTGATCATTGTTGTTGTAAGTTAAATTATCTGTTAAATTAACCCTAAACAATAACTGATGATATTTTCCTTTTGGATCTGGTCGCCCCTGAATTCTTGGCCCTGAATGGGAAAGAGAGGAGTCTAGGAGAATGTTTGGTGATATAATTTATAAAGATAATCAAAATCAATATTTATGTGCCAGTGATGTTACATAGGAAGAATCACTTTCAAAGTAGCTGAATTTCATAAATAAGGCATTCTTTTTAAAAGCTTGTGCTTGAGAAGTCTAGATTCAAGAATGAATGTAAATAAGCATCTTTGTTGATGAAGAAAAAATATGAACACTGTATTTTCATTGCTCTCCAGAACCTAAATACCCAAACTCATCACACACCCCTGCTTGCTGATCTAAATCAGTTCTACCCTCCAGGGATACATATTCTCCAAAAGAATGCTTAACTTTTAGCAAAATCGGAAACATAGCTTCAGATGTGAATTTCTAGAAATCCAAAGCATGTATATCTTTGAGTCAGACCCTACTTTGTTTTGCAATCATTATATGAAAGAATTTCAAAATAATACAGATGGTTTTTTCCCCTGCTTGTTTCATATTGCTGGCATATGCAGACATAGGTGTGAAAGCTTTCATCATGAATTGAGGAAATGACACCTTATTTGTTTTAACAAAGGCCCAAAGAATCTTTAAACCCAAATGTATTATAGTGGTTGAAAAAATCTTCTAAAATAATGAGCACTATTATGTATTTTTTCTGTTATAATGTGCTGAATGAATAATTAGAGACTGGGTAGAAGGTTGAAAAATTCAGAACAAGAATAAGGTGGTAATTTTATTATTTAATACTTTTATAATTTCTGTAATTAATGATGTAATTTTAAGGTCTGGCAAAGCTTTCTTTTAAAAAAGAGTACTCCTCCTACCTGCTCAAAAATACTCCAGAAAGAATAAAGTAGAATCAGGTAGAACTGGCAGCAGGAATTGTTTATTTATTTATTTATTTATTTTTCCAGTAGTAGCAGTATTAGTGGAGTTAAAATATATATTTTTAATTATGCATTGCAAGCTCAGATTGCAGGCTGGAAGACTAAAATCGATCATTCCTACATCAATAGTGTTGTCTATTACTACATTGATTTGTGTTTATTTATGCAGAGGCTTTCAGTTATTTACTTACATATTTCAGCATCTGCCTCTTGATTATTATCATGGGTTGCTTTTAATGAAAGATCTTATATAGAAGTGAAACACACTTGACAGATCCATTTTAAGTAAACCTGATAGTGAATCATGGCAACTCAATGAGTTTATGAAATTATTTATTCATACTTGCTTTTTAGCAATTAGGAATCTGTTTCTGATTAAAACCTCAAGCTGCTTGAAAACTTCCATTCTTTTCTTAACACATTGTATTGATGTGTTTCAATAAAATAGAGAAACATGATTTTATGATGTCAGAATGAAACTGATAAATGAGCCTTGTGATCTTTTTCTGTGAGCATGACTAGGTTACCCTCATAACAATAAGATGGCTATTGGGTTTACTAATGCTGTTGATGAAAAATCAAGGAGCAATCTTTTGAATATAGAAATAAGACATACATCTGTTTTAAAACATGTAACTCTAAATTATGTCAAAGATACTTATGCTTAACAAGACATTCTGAAGTTCTTAAGTAGACATTAAATGTATATGTACACTCACACATTCTATTATTTTGTGTATATATGATTATACCTTATGGAGATAGGCATTTCTCCTGCACCAATACCTCACATAAATGTTATGTATTAGGGTTCATTTGAACAAATAGGAAAATTAAAAAACAAAACAAAACAATGACCCTGGAATGTGTCTAAGTACAGAACAATAGTGGGAGATAGAGATGCATTCAATCTTGTGCTTCTCTTATCACCATTGCAAAATATTAAAAGGGGACTTGAAAATTGAGGGGGGAAGGTAAGCTAATGTATTGAGGGATATTTAAACCTCATTTTATAGGACTTTTTCCGCAGTTTGGAGGATGAATCCTTCCTTGTTAACTGTTTGGAGTACCTCTACCAAATACTCTTTACAGTCCTAATCATCTTTTCGTGCCCTCCCCCACCCCCAGTCTTTGCATGGAATATAAAAAGAAAAAAATTAACCAAATCATTTTTGAAACCGATAGGGCCCTAGGAGATGGTAAAGGAATTAATCTCCTCACCCTGTTAAGTTTTCCTGAGATAACGTCCTTAGCGTCCACGTTGTGAGAGGTGGGAGCCGCACAGTCCCAGCGGCGGCAGGTAGGTGAGGGAGCCCTGGGACCTGAAGTTTTGCAGAAGGCTGAGAGGAAGAGCAGAGGGAGATTTCTGATTTATTATTTTGGTTTATTTTATTCTTCTGTCTTATGCCAAAGCTCTTGAAGGTAACATAGTGACATGGCCTTTATAGAACCGAGCACTCTTGGCACTCCGACTGGATTCAGATTCCAAAGCATCAGACGAACAGGATTTATAGCTAAAACGTGCTCACCTACCCCTCCCTGCGTCTCTTTATGCACGCACCAGCTCGTCCTCACGTGCATTGGGGTAGTGGACAGTGTTGACTTGAATTGCTCTCCCTCGCTCCAAACCTTTCCTGTGAATGAACCCGAAAACACTCGACAGGTCGTGAATAATCGTTTTAATGAGTGTGCAAAGCATGCGACGGGGTGCACCGAGCTGTCGGGTTAAACAAACAACTTGTACCCTGACCAAATCCGATTGTTGAAGTGCAAAGTGATGTCAGTACCATTTCCATTGCCTTTCGGAAATCCACAGATCTGACACGCGGGAGTCCAATTTTCCCCATTAAAGAAAAATAACAATATTTTTCAACCGTGTATGTGATCTTCTTTAATATTAATCTGAGCCAAACAAAACCTCATTTGAGAATCAGAGAATTAGTCTTGTCTGTCTGGAAAACCAAATGGAAAGGAAAGGAATACGAAGGAAGAAATCAGAAGAAATATAAAATGTCTGAGGGAGAATTACTTCTCCACGGCTCACACATCATCGTAGCTGATCAACTCTGTAAATATCCTACCTGTATATATCTATTTATAATTCACGAGAGGTAAATATCACTTTGCCTATATCTAAACAACAGAATTTGTATTTTAGTCTTATAGGAAGTTTGAATTTGTAGACCTGTAAGGCCTTTTCCTATCAAATTTTTATAACTATTTATTGTTATATGTTAGCCCATTAGAGAAGGAAGGGATAAGTAGTTCACACATTTATGCTTTCAAGGAAAACATTTTGGAAGAAAGTAACAGGAAAGGAACCATAATGGGCCGCCATCTAAAACAATCACAGAAATTACAAGTGATCTCTTCACAAATCACAACCCTCCTCCCTTTTTTTGCACAACTGCACTGGGGACATATTTTTCTTTCGTATCTAGTAAAAAAGATCCACTTGAATCAGCCACGTGTGCGCCCTTCCTCGTTCATTCTTTTATCTCCTTTTATAATTCCAGAGCATTAACTACCATGTGAAGAGTTAAAAAATAAAATTTCAAAATAGTTTTTAAAATCTCTTTTACACATCCTCTCTAAAACTTATGTGGAGAGGGAGAATGTGTCAGCTCTTTGCCCTGCCAGCACCTTATGTACTTTCACAAATCAAACAAAATGGCCATGGCGCTTGGAAATCAGCGCATAAGTTCCACAAATCTAGCTTCTTCAATTCAGAGACAACCTAGGAGGGCCAAGGTTGATATTTTTATTGGTTTAAGTATGATAGATTATATGTTTTCCATATGAAAAGACAGAAAACACGTGATTTCTGTGATTCTTACAGTCCGGTGGGGTTATTTGCCCTTTGTAATTGTAATCAGTTTGAAGAAATGAAATGTTAGAGATACAATATACTTGGATGTGGAAGCTCAGCATTTGTTCCTCTCACTCCTATTGGCCATGTTACATATATGTTATTTACATGTACGTATCCATCTTTTTTAACCATCTATTTTTGCATACCAATGTGTGGATACATAGCCATAAGAGCAAATAAGTGAGTTAATTCACCTCCAACATACAGCTGAGGTGTTTGACAGAATAAGAAATTTCCTATTACAATTATTGTACTTTTGTTATTATGGTTGCTAGCTTTTATTTATTGGTGTCAATTCAGCCCCAATTGGATGGAATGGAAAACACTGAAATTCAGTTTTTATCCCCCAAACTTGGGAAAGACAATAAGGGATTTAGGACAGTGTTGTTTTTGTTGATTCTGACTGTTATCTAGCGAATGGATGTCTCTATCAGTATATTTGGTATATCAATACAGAATATCCTTTATTTTCAAAGAAATTTGACAAGAAATGAATATTACAAACTGGGAGCTTGCATTTTTTTTTATTGTTTTAAATATTTTCAGGAACACAACTAGCTGTGCAGTCTTCTACCTAAACAGATTTCTTTTCTGTGGGCTGAGTTGAGGAATTTTAGGAGTCACTGAAAAAGCTGCATCCATTTCTGCTTTAGATACACAAACAGCAGAGCTAGAGGGTGCGTCTGTTTTTGTGTGTATATATGTAGTTAAAGAACTACACTATCAAAACATTAATTATATTTGAAAGAGAGCAGAGCTTGTTGGGAAGAGAATCGCATTATTGAATTTATATGACGCAGAATCTGTCTGAGAGGGCTGAAATTGTGTACCTGCCTTATGTGATGTACCCTCTTCAGAGAGGTGCATGCCTAGGGCAAGGGGATGAAGGACGTAAACTTGGAGGGGAGTGTTCTTAGATGTCTGGATGTTCATGAGCAAAGGGAATCCACATGAAAATACACATCACATGAAAAATATACATAGGATCTTTATTCTCTGTTAACAAAAACAAATAGAATTATTTTTCCTCTACCACGCAAATCACCAAAGGATCTTAGCTGAGTTAGGAGGTGGGGCAGTGGTTGAGTGACTAAGAAAATTTCAGTTATCAGTTTTGATCCCTAAGTTCTATTTATTCCACAGCTGCCAAATTTTATACCCAAAATTTAGGTTTTCTTCTTCTCAAATCCTACATTGGGATGAATCATCCCTGATCATTTTTAGTTTTGGCTTAATTACTAGTTTTCAGCTTTAAATTACCAATAAACTAATTAATCTGACTAATCTTGCTAAACTTCTGTTGAACGGTATAATAACTGCAATAACAACAAAAATAACAAAAGCTGCAACAATGACAAAATAAACTGTTAATAATAATGCAAATAATAAAAGCAGAAACAATTTTGAAATAATTTCTCTAGCTGACCGGATGAAGATGGAATCCATTTCAAGTCTAAAATTTTTGTCTCTCAGCTGCAGTCAGGCCTTCCTGTGCTTTCTGGTTTCCCTGGTTAGATGGATGATCTGTTCCAGCCCACTTCAAATTTCCTCCTAGAGACTTCCTTGGTCTAATATGGTAGGTCTTTTTAATGGCATTGGGTACTTTTCTACCTGCTCCCCTAAGCTATGGACATGTCACCCTGCAGATGCCACTTTCAAATAAATCAAGCTGGAAAAGAAACTTGGAGCAGAGGCAGACATGGGAAGGGCTTCTTTGGAAGAAGGACCAGATACATTCTGGCTAGAGCTCTGCTGGTGAGAGGGCAAGTTGTCATAATTGGGAAGCAGATTCACAAAGCTGAGGAGTTTGAGAAGGGCAAGAGTTATTGAGTTTCCTGTGAGTCGAAGAAAACACTGGGCCTGAGGAACCCAGTCCACAAAGCAAGATACAAAAAATTAGGGATTAGGCCCCTACCACAGGATGAATGCTTTTGATTCCTGTAAGGACAGAGATATGTCAAGGAGATGATGAAGGGAAGGAAGTAAGAAGTGGAAGTAGGAGAGCAGATTGAAGAGTTTAGTAACTAGTACTAGTCTACAAGTAGGTAAACTGCAAAGTTATTGAAGTTCATTGTTCTAGGTGAGAGAAAATCTCCCAGTTCCTGGACCAAGCTGGAAAGACTCTTGCCAGTGAGTCTACATCTGCAGTAATCTAACTCCCCTCTCTGCTCAATGTTCTTCCTGTCTTCTGAACTCCCAGGTCTCCTCCCCATCTCCCCACAAGGAAAGAACGTGAAAAGAGTGGATGGGGATGGAATTAGACTCAATATTTACCAGGCAGATGTAGAGGTTAAACTAGGTTGTTTGATAACTGCATTCATTCGTCAGGGGAAAAGAAAAGTGCTTGGACAGGAAGCAGTTTTGGAAGTGGAGAGCAGAGGCTGAGATCGAGATTCCTTGGTAGCTCAGTGGCTGGAGCCACAAGTAGAACTTTAGCTATAGAAGGACAGTTCTGGATCAAGGCAGGGTAACCATTTCATGTATTTGCTTTGTTTTGTTTCCCTGAAAATTAACGTAGCCTGAAAATACATTGAGAAAGCAACATCTACACACCTTCAAAATTACAAAAAAAAAAAAAAATAATAAAAAAAGGCATAAACCTCAATAACCAGTTGTGACTTCTAGAAAACACTTTTTAAAAGACCTTGTCTTCAAATTTACATACACACACAATCCATAACAGCAAACCAAACAGTTGAAGGAAGAAAGGGAGGAATAAAAAGAAGGACTGCAACTTCCCTCTTCCCTGCTGTAGTGCCCTGGGTCCATCTCTGCACCTTGCACAGCAGGGAGGCTGATCAATCCTATTACATTTCTTTCTAGTCTTTTCTTTTTAAAAAGGATGAAAAAATTCCAGTTCATGAGAATATTATTGCACTAAAGGTCAGCAAAGAATGAGAAGCTTTCATTCTGAAGATAAATACACTGAGATGATGTTCAGTCTTATCTCGCCTGAGTCTGCAACGGGAGGGAGAAATGCAGTTCTCGCTGTAACTGTATTAACTATCTACTCACTCTTCAGTACTACCCCAGGCTTTCTCCCTCCACCGGTAATGACTATTATTCCAACTCTTCTGGAAGTATAGTTCTGCAACTTGGACTCAAACCATGTCTTTCCATATAAAATTAATCCTAATTAAAATAATATTTTAAGGAAAATATTCTGTTATTGAGATTATTTCTTATTTGTTGGAACTGTTCCTCTACTTAAGAAAAAACACCATCATTTATTTCAACAAGAAAATTAAAAGAAATCAGCATTATCAGTAAAAGTGGCAACCAATCCTGTTACATGCACTCCCAAAGTATGACTTTTGAGAATTTATTTTTCAACACTTTGGTTTTAATAGTATATAACTGAGAACCTCTCAGTCAAAAGAGAGATTCATTACTTAAAGAAAGTCAGTTTAATACTTTTGCAATAGGAATATTTAACAGAAAGGAAAGAAACAATAAAAGCAGTTATTTCACAAAGTAGTAATTCATGCAGGCTCTCATGTGCATATAGAATTCTAACAAAATTAATAGGCTTCTATAGTTCAATATCTTAATAAATCTTCAGCCAGATATTTAAACCAGATATTTAAATGTTTATGCATACATATACGTACGTACTAGGCTGCAAATGTATTTTTTTTTATAGAAACTCAAAGCTAAATATATACTAGTATTCCTAACTTTTTGACCACTAATAAATGAGGGTTTACTTGCAACCCTGTGAAGATAGAAAGTAAGCTGGAACCCTTATATTCAACTTAGATTATATTGTGAAGCAAATAATGGTTTCTTTCTGTTTTGAGGGTGAGCAAAAGTGAAGAATTTAGGGGTTCAGTTACTTTATCACTAATCTAATATATGGTCATTTCAGTTTTTAAAGATTCACATTTTACTATTAAATAAAAGAAACATATATAGTTTCAAAACCAGGAGAGGAAAGCTCAAGAGATATTTCAGAAAAGAAATTCAAATGATGCTCACTAACATTTTCACAAAGAACTTTCCAAGGCAGATACAGCCAGATTTGTTGCACAAGTGGCGAAGCAAAATATTTTAGTAAAGCACTGTAGGGGATTTAATGGACTGACACTCTTCATTCAAATATTTATGAAGAGTAATATTCCTTTGAAGAGGGTTGTGTGATCATGCTCCTTAAAAGGGAGGTGGGTGGCAGAAGAATGCTTTGGAGGGTAGCTATGTGCAGGCATTGTAGCTGTAGCTAATGGTGAGAGGGTATGATTTGGGTAGAACAGGAGAGGTTTCTATAGCATGAGAAGATCTACAGAAGTCTGCTGGTCTTCTCACGCTCTCTTTTAGATACACATTTCAACAATATGTCCTTTCCACTAAATCTTACTTGCAGTCGGCTTCGTAAACAACATCCAGCTTGCTTTAAAATGTGGTCCAATACATCAATCCAATTTTTAAAAGAAAACAATGGTTAGAAAAATAAAGTTACAATCTTATAAATAAAATTCTCATTGGCAGTTGCAGGATAGGGAAAGGGAGCCTCTAAAACAGGGTAGTAGTAGAGGAGTAATGCTCTTCAGGTGAGTTTTGAGAAGATCCTAAGAAAAATGATGCTCAGAAATTGGAATTAATTGAGCAGTTTAAATACAAATCTGCCGGAAATCGGAAATCGTGCTCTGTGCAAATGAAAATGAAGGAATTTATGCATATTCTAATTTTCCCTCTTTGGCTGCTATTTTGGAGGAAGAGACTTCTTTTGCTGATAGTGGGAATTTTTTGTTCTGCACAGGAAATGTGTAAATGAACATAATTTTTTTTCCTTTTTTCTTTCCATTCCTCTCCTCAAATCCCCCTCCTCTTTTCAACAATCACAAATTGTTAGGGTCCTCAGTTCTGAGACTACTGATCCCAGGATGGTAGGGAGCAGGCAGTGCAGGGCAGCAGAGTCAGGGTTCCGCTGGACCATTAGGCCTTTGGAAATTAATGTATACTACGACATTTTTTTTGAAAATCAAAGAGAGAATAAGAAGGAGTCTTAAGTTTAATATGATGAAAAATCATCTCGAAAGCCATTTCCTCTCGCAACCGAGTTCTCAGTGAGGCCTGGGTATAGGAGAGCTTCACAGCGATCTCACAAACCCTGCTGTGATGGTCTCCTGACCAACAGTGACAAGTCCAAACACTTTACCTCCCACGTCTTGGGGAAGGAACAGGGACGGTGCATTTTAATTATGGTGAGACTAGTAAGAAACCCTCTGGGCCTGATGTAAGCCAGTCACCTGATGCTTAGATCAAGTGAAGTGGCTTGTAAGGTCGTTTTGTATTTCGTGGAATAAGGAAGGGACGCCAGAGATGGGCTTGTAGAGTGTGCAGGAAGAAGGTAAGGGCGAGGGCGACCACCTGGGGAGAGGAAAGGAGATGGAGAGAGGATTTAAATTGGGAAAGAGAAATGCTCCCTTTCTCCCGCACCCGAATTGGAAGCCGGAGGCTGAGAATTTTAGAATTCGGGAAGGAGAGGAGAAAGACAGAGACAGACTCTGGGTTTCTATCTTGTTTTCTATATCCTGGACAAAATAACTTACTCTTCATTTAATTTATATAAATTAAAAAGGGCCTCCCGGGTCCCACCCCCACCCCCCAGGCCTCCGCGGCAGCTCTAGAAGCGCCACCCGGGCCCCGGGGCCTCCGCGGCGGCCGCAGCCGCGTCCCGCGCCCGCTTCCGCCTGCTGCGCCGGCCTCGGCTAGGCAGGGCAGCGAGAACGAAGCGGCCCCCTCCGCACACGCGCCGCCGCGAGCCCCCGCTCAGCTCCGGCCTCGGTGCCCTCCCCGGAGCCCGGCTCTTTGCACTTGCGCCCGCCGGACCCCGGCCGCCTCCCCGCTGCGGGCTTCCCCGCTCTGGGCCCGGCGCTGCTCTGCAGGAGCCCGGCAGGTCGTAACCCCTGGCCTGGGCTGCGTGTCTTAGGGTCCCCGCCCAGTGTGAGGGACAGCAGATCCCCCTGAGAAATCCAGAGGAGGGCGCGAATCTTCCCTCACGTCAGGGTTGCAGCCACACTTAGGTACCTCTTCCGAAAAGCTCAAAAATTTCTTTTTCTGCAAAAAGTCTGTCATGGTGGGAGGGGGCCTTCAAAACCCAGGGACGCCTCGTGCAGCCTGAGCTCAGTTGTCACGCCCTGCCCAGGGACATTTCTCCCGCGCACTGGAGACCTTGCACTTCCGGTTTCTCCTGGGGCGGGCGGTGGCCACCCCTCCCCCACCGCGCGCAGGAAGTGCATTTCCGGCCCCTGAGCACTATGGCACTTCCGCCCGGTCACGTGGGCGCGGGATGGTGTTGGGAGCTGTCTTCAGTATCTTCCAAGTGGCTAGGGGGTTCTTCTTCCCTTCATTTCTCTTTAATTAAAATTTCTTTAATTTCTCCACTTCTTTTCATTTGGAGGTCAAGAAGGCTACAGATGTACAGAAAAGGCCAGTTGAAGACAAGTCTTTTTTGGCTTTTCAGATCAGCTGCCCCTTTCTGAATTCCCTGCTCAAATTGACACCAGCAACTGAAGCATAGGCATCTCGGTTTTCCTCCCAGGGTCTAGGCCAGTGCTTGCCCTTAGTAGGCATGCGGAAAGTATGAAAAGTATTTCTGGATAAATGATACTGCTGCTTTAGGGAGGTGGCTTCAGGATTGGTGGGTGTCCTCAGATATGCTGACTTCTGACTTCTGGTTTTTGCTGAATGTATGTGTGTGTGTGTGTGTGTGTGTGTGTGTGTGTGTGTGTATATATATATATATATATAATTTTATTTTTTTATTTTTTTCTTGTACTGGCACCAGTGTTTTGTTCATTTAGAGACTCTCCCAGACAGGTGAGGGGGTCCTTAAGAATTGTTGAAAATATTTTCTTGATTGTCTTCATATATGAGGTAGAGCTGTGATTTTTTTTAGATTTGTGGTTTCTTGGTAGTCCTGTTAGGCTTTTCCTTTCCATTTTGTTTTTATTTCTTTATTTATTTTTTGGCTGGGGCCAGGTTTGAACCTGCCACCTCTGGTATATGGGGCTGGCACCCTACTCCTTGAACCACAGGTGTCACCCTCCATTTTGTTTTTAAACCAGTTTTATTTTCTCCGGTTAGAGGTCAAAACCTAATGAAATACATTTAAATTCTTGCAGCGAATCTGAGGCGGAAACTCATATTTCTCTTTTGCCTTTCTTGTTGCTTTATTCTAGATTAACTGTTGTTAACCTCAATTCACTTCTGTGTTGTGTCTTCAGCATCCTTCAATACTATTTGTTCTCTACTGGAACTTATGTTTTTAATTACCGTAAGGACTTTTTGTCATAAGCAGAGAAATTTTGGAGTTATGAGACTGAATTCAGCCAGTCAGAATATATTTAATGCATTTTCTATGGAGCACCAATTTTGTAACTCACAAACTATTCCCTACAATGTTTAATGTCTCATTTTCAATGACAGTAAAACAACCGAAAATATAAAACCAATGAGCTAGTAATCACGAAAGTAATTGGAAAGGTTATAATTGCTAATCAAATGTAAAACATTTTTATTAACATCATTATTAGAGGGTGCCAGAGGGATACAGATAAGACCTGTTCCTATCCTCTGGGAACTTACAGTCTACTTGGGCATAAATTATGAAATGTAAATTGATAGAAACAGCTACTAAGCAGTATTTGGTATCTGGCATGTTGAAGACATTCAGTAAATGATTGCTTCACATTAATTACTGTCATAACAAATATGATACTGATAATAAGTAAAGGAAGGAATAACTTGGATGGAGGAAATTTCATAGGTTGCATATGAAGGTTGGAATATGCAAGCTTTTGTGTGTGTGTGTGTGTGTGTAGGGGAGGGTAAAGGTGGTATAAATGAAGATGAAAAGAGTTTAATGAGATGATGATGGTAAAGTGTCGGAAAAGTTGAAAACAATGCAGAGAACTTTGTGTTTGGCAGTAGAGATTATAGGGACCTGTGGTGGCCTTATGAACTGAGGATGATATGATTAAAATTGAGTTTTATTTTAAAATGATTATAACCTGCTACTGAGTATGGGTAAAATTGAGGGAGAAAAAAGTTGGAGGAAAGATTTTCATGCAGTTCTGGAATGTGGTACTGGTAGAGCATGGCTATAGTCATAACTATATCATTAGACCCTTTCTCTCCAATTTTTGTACAAGAAATTATATCAAAACGATGAAATAAGAATGCATCTTGAGTCAAAGAAGGGCCACAGTACCTAGAATCAGTACTACTCCTTTCTTCTGCATTATTGGTAGTGATAGATGTTAGATGTTGACAGATGGTGTCTGACCTCAAAAAACTTCATCGCTGGTTAAGCTCAAGATTTTCTTTTTTCTTACATTTATTATATTCATATTTTATTGCAGTGATTCTCAACTGTAACTGAGGGTTTGTCCTTTTCCTCCCCCACCCCCATTTGACAAGATTTGGAGACATTTTTGACTCTAGAGCTCAGGCTGCATGAGGTGTCCCCAGATTTGGAGATATTTTTAATTATAGCAACTGTGGGGCCACTACTGTATCTAGTAGGTGGAGGCCAGGAATGTGGCTGAACATCCTGCAATTAACGGAACATCACCACACAACAAGAAATTATCCTGTCTAAAATGTTAATAGTTCTGAGATTGGAAAACCTTCAGTTACGGGAATGAATCATGACCTGTAACTCTAAAGAGCTCAGCTATGAGTCCCAGGTACTAATTCCTACTGTAGCAACAATTTCAATTGAGAAGAAGTTTTAGTTTCAATTCCAAAAATGACAGTAACTCTGCCTAACCCTGAGGCCTTTGAAACAAGACAATCAAAAGGGCACCTGCTAGGATTTTCTACTTTTTATTAAATAGAGTTAGAAATCTTTATTAAGTATTTGCCATCTAAATATTATTTATTAAATTAAAAAGTGCCTTTGGAGTTGCTTAGCAACTTATGGAAAGCTTGCTTTTTAGAAGTTCATTTGTTTAAAACCTGGGTAGGTTGCATATTATTAGCTACATTACATAAATCAACAAAGAAATGTACACTGAAAATGGAATAAGATGTTTCCACACATTTTCTGCTCTTCATGTTTGGCAATTAAAACACTCTAATTGTCTGGTAGAATTGCATCAAGTATTTGACAAACATTATTTATGTCTGAAACTTCAACATAATATTGAGTATGCAAGAGAAGCAAAGGGAAAAAATTAAACAGGTTTGTCATAAAGTATGTGTTTATCTTAACCTTTCTTCTTCAAAAATCTTATCTACTAAGCACTTTTATCAGACACTAATTATCCTCTTTCTGAATAGAATTTCTCCAACACCCTTCAGTGCTTGTACCCTTTAATCATATCTCATTACATCTACCTAATCCATATCTTTTTCACATTGCCAGGACTCATTAACAGTTTTAAAAGCCAATCTTGGACATCATCATTCCTTGCAGTAGAAATGAAAATAATGCCAATAATATTTCTAAAAAACTAATGGATCATTTAAACTTTGTTCTGATGCCATTTCTTCTTTAAATATTAATGAGAAATTAACTTTTAAACATGCATTAAGCTAGCAGGACTGGTAAGATGTGTCTGAAAACTCTGAAGCACCTTTTCAAAGAAGTTATTTTTATAAGCTGTTTTAATGGTGGATCATCAGTCACTTTGAAGGGAAGTGATCCTTGATTAACAGTTGGCTGAGACTGTTCTTCCACAGATGTGTGGCAGCAATACAGGTGCCACCTATGAAACTGTACAGGTAATTCACAGTATCTACATATGTTCTGATTGAAAAATGTAAAAGCTTACATATGTCTTCATCTTTGTTTCTCCATTTATTAGCTATATGTACACAAGACAAACCAAATGTCTCATCGAAATAATAAATTATAGGCATCGTGTTTCCCATAAATTTACAGAAAAGATTGTAACTATATTCTTATTCATTTCCTGTTTTTAGAAAAGAAAACCCTGATCAAATTTGCAGTTATGTGACAATGTTGAGTCTCATGGTAGTGAGTTTTTAGGACTTGAAAGTCAAATCTTTTCCTTCAGAATATCATTACATAGGACTAAGAAGTTAGCTCTAAAATGGAAGCTTTCTCCACCATTATAATCAAGCTTGAGATTCTTCCTTGAAAGTAATTTTTAAGAGTTTTAGGAAAAGTTTGATAATCTATTATTTATTTATCATGCATTTACTATTAAGTTATAGTATTTGAAAAACTACTAACCAAAAGTTTTGGACGAGCACCCCAAGCAATTGTTTACTAGCAGTGGAGACATAATAGTTTTCATTCCTCTTTGATTTTTTTCCCCATTCATTGCTTCTGTCAAATAGTAATCATCTCTTATTTCAAGTGTTCTATTAGATATTTCTGCAGTTTTCTTCCCTTTGGAATATATATATATATATATATATATATATATATATATATATATATATAATTTTTTTTTTTTTTGTCAATGAGAATTTTTCATTTCTTCTGATTTCTCTCTATTACTATGGTTCAGCGTGGTGCTGACTATAGCAAACTGTTATTCAGCAGAATCAAGTGAAACCACATGATAGTTGCCGGGTTTGGTTTGCTGTGTCTTATCTTTTACAATTGCACTGTTGCTAAAAATTGAAAAGGGTAAAAAAATTAGATTTTTATGATCTGTGACATAATTTTGCTTTCAAAAATCACATTTAGCATTGAAACATTTTTATTTTTAGAATTTCCTTTGTCATCATATTGTGGGGGTTACTTTGCATACGTTCAGTGGTTCACATGTGGGTTTTTGCGTAATGAAATAGATTGAGTATTGAGATCTCCATCAAAAGTTTACAGTGATACCATAGACAATCTTTATTTTAATAGAATTTCCTTCATTTTATCATCAAATTCTACCATTACAAAAATGGGGTAAACTTAACAATAGTAAACACCATAACAGTTTAAAAATTACAATCGTAGTATTAACATGTTTTAAAATGTTTTGTAAACTGATTTTTATCTTTTTTTTTTTTTTTTTTTTTTTTTTTTTGTAGAGATAGAGTCTCACTTTACCGCTCTAGGTAGAGTTCCATGACGTCACACGACTCACAGCAACCTCCAGCTTTTGGGCTTAAGCTTAATTAAGAAACTTTGTCTTTTCTAAACTGATCATCTTTCCTTGTCCTATCTCTTGTTATTATTTTCAGAGGTTTTTCATCCTTCAATACAGTGGAGGCTGACAAGATCATCCTTTCCACATCTAAGGATATCTACCCATTGATGTGCTGTTATCCATCAGAGGTTTTCAAGTATGACTTCTTCAACTCAAGGAAAAGTAGCTGAATCCAGCCAGACAGGCGTTTGGGGAGAAACAGCGCCCCCTGCAGTACTCATGATGTGTCGCCAGAGAAAGTGGCTTCGGCATTTTTAAAAATACTTTTCTCTGTAGTTATCTTCCAGCCTGTAAACTGCTAGATAGGTTTGTAAGTTCATCCAGATCTAAATTCTCGGTCACCTTTATGCCCTCTGGCTTCATATATAAAAAAATAAATAATAATAAATGAATAAACAATTGTTTCTGACTGCATCCTTCCATTCTTAAAGCCCCCAATGGATTTATTACCCTAATTGTTGAATTTACTAGCCTTTTGGTATTTGCCTAGTTGGAGGAAGGAACACTAGGATTGTGACCATGGATTTTGCTCTCAAAGCACATGGCACTGTGGCAGCACAAAGCTTTCATAAACTTAGCTTTTCATTGTGAGATGCAACTGCTGCAGCACCATCTTCCCCAACACTGCATGGTTATTCCAGGCCAGACCTCTTTTAAGATCAAAGTCCTTGCATAGTGTGGGGTTTTGTACTGTTGTAAAGAGACATGGTACCTCTTGGAGGAGGAATTTGGAAGACTTCACCTCAGCAGTCAAGATGTGTATTATGATGATTAACTGAATCTTGTGGATATTCTACTTCTACCTTAAGTGAAAGACAATGAGAACAGATTTTTCTTATTTTCACTTCTCAAAAATACTCTGGAGTTTTCAGTGTACATTGTCTTATCCTGGAATTAATTTTTTCAATTCCTGTTGGTTATTGCAGATTATACTGTGACAGGCACCTGCAAGAAATTAGAAATAAAGGACACAAGATGATATGACCCTTCGGTTGTGTTTTTGCTTTGTTTTACCTTGTTTTTTGTTTTTTGTTTTTGTGTGTGTGTGTGTGTGTGTGTGTTTTAATTTGAGACAGAGTCTCACTCTGTTGTCCTGGTTAGAGTGCCATAGTGTGATAGTTCACAGCCACCTCAAACTCTTGGGCTAAAGAGATTCTTTTGCCTCAGCCTTCCAAGTAACTGAGACTATAGGTGCCCACCACAACACCTGGCTAGTTTTTCTTCTTTTCTTTTCTTTTCTTTTCTTTTCTTTTCTTTTCTTTTCTTTTCTTTTCTTTTCTTTTCTTTTTTCTTTATTTTTTAGTAGAGACAGGGTCTTACTTTATTGCTCAGGCTGCTCTGAAACTTCTCAGCTCAAGGAATCCACCTGCCTCAGCCTCCCAAAGTGCTGAGATTACAGGCGTGAGCCACCGTGCCAGGCCTGACCTTTGATTATTAAATTTCAGGATCAACACAAAATCGAATTTTATGTATGTGCAATGTTCTCTTACATACATAAAAAGACAGATTAATTCCTTTTCATCAGAATTTGATTTTAATGGAAGATATTAACATATCCATACACAGAATTTTAGCCATGAAAAATCAAAGGAAAAGTCAGAAGAAGAGTATCAAAAACAAACAAACAAAAAAAACTTATTCAAGGGGTGGCGCCTGTGGCTCAAAGGGGTAGGGCACCAGCCCCATATGCCAGAGGTGGCGGGTTCAAACCCAGCCCCGGCCAAAAACTGCTAAAAAAAAAAAAAAAAAATCTGTCAGCTTTTGGGTGGCATCTGTGGCTCAAAGGGGTATGGCACTGGTCCCATATGCCAGAGGTGCTGGGTTCAAACCCAGCCCCAGCCAAAAACTGAAAAGAAAAAAAAACTTATTCAAATGTGGTTCAGGGACAAGGGAGGAAACTTCATTCCATTGGACTTAAGTTCAATGACAAGGCCATTGCTATTGTAGATAAGTATCAGGCTATTTAAACTTGATGATATTAAACATTTTACCCATGAAAAAAATGTCTATTCTGACTTTCAAGCAGTATTCTGATTATTATCAGGCTTTCAAAGTAGCTCTGTTCTTAGAAAATACAATAATCACACAAATTTCAAGTATACTATTTACAATGGTAGTTACTATTAAATTAGCAATGGTCTGGCCTTTAGTGATGAGATTTTTCTTTGCCATAGATAAAATTTGATTTCTGGGTAAAAATGTAAGTGATGTTTTTACAGTGTATCTACCTTTGATAGAAGAATAATTTTTAGCATATTGATAAATCAGGGTGTAAGGTTGCCAGTATGAGGGGCAAATCAAGCATTATAGTATACTTGCCATGTTCAGCCCTTCCTTTTTAGCTTTTTCTAATAACATAAAACATACACATAACAGCTACACACAAAAATTTGGGCCAAATATTACCCATAATGCAATATTTACATTAAAAGGGTAGCAGCCCTAGAGTCAAAAAGACCTTTGAAAGCTGGATTCACTAATTTACTGTGAGATCATCTTTATTTCTGTAATCAATTTTCTCTATACAATGAGTTTATTTTTGCAACTCCTTCATAGAATCACTTCAAAATTAAGTGAGGGAATTCAAATGAAGTGCTTAGCACTTTGCCCAAAGTATGGCAAGACATGAATGGCAAATCATGCTTTAACATTTAACATTAAGAGCAATAGTCTCATCATTCAAGATGGCATAGACTCAGGTTATGACTCCGAAAGCAAAACATTGACAATTGTAGAATACTCGACCAATTGTAGAATTCTTGAGATTACATAATTTTTAGAGAGTACTTCTAATATCTAGATCCAATACTGTCGCTACTTTTGCTGCCCTCTGAAGTGCCAGATTTTATGTTTATTCCTTACATATTGAAGGACTAGATAAATGAATATTATCCATAATATGAAGGAATAGATAAATTAATCAATAGATAATCCTATAACTTCTCCCGAATCTCAGTGACTTAATTCTGTCAAGATTTATTACTCTCTCATGTCATATTCCAATGTAATTTGGGTGGAGAATGGGGGTTAAATTTTGTTCCATTCATTCATTCAGGGATCTAGGAAGTGACTATGCCATTTTTAGGTCCTAAGCGCCTTCCCCTGGATACTCTGCATTTGGTAGGGAAGGAAGAAAGCTTATCTGAGACTTTGCAGGATAACACTTTAATTCCATTGTTCTGAAGTTAGTCAAATGGCCCAGCTTACTTGCAAGAAAGGTTTGAGAGTATAATTTAGCTGTGTATTTAGGAGGAGAAAGAAATGGTTTTTCTAAACAGATAGCTTCACCAACCAACCAAAGAGTAACAAAACAAAGTCTTATGATTCTCTAAATTGTCGTCAATTACTCAACTCTTGCCTACAAAATTAACTTGCACATAATTTTATAGGGCAATAAGTCTTATGTTATAAAGGCTTTTTAAATGGGGATTGGAATCTAGGAAATCTTTCTAACACTTTTTTTTTTTTTTTTTTTTTTTAAGAAGTGGGGTTTCACTCTTCACCCAGGCTGGAGTGCATTGTGGATCATAGCTCACTACAGCCTGGAATTCCTGGGCTCAATTGTTCCTCCTGCCTCAGCCTCCCAAGTGGCTGGGTATGCAGACACTAGACATGGGGCCTCACTGCTCTACTAACTTTTGATAAGTTTTTGTTCCATAAGAATTATCTGGATAACTTTTGTGAAGCATTTATCCTACTTCATTTCTACTTAAAGCTCATACACTCACATGTGAAGAGATTATGTATCTCCAGATGAGCATTTTCCTTGCTTTTATCATCTTGTGTCATTATCCCAACATCCTTTTATTATAGTTGTTATGGAGAGCACACTTTCAGATTTAGCATGGAGATTAACTATGAAATAAGTAAATAGTGAACTGTTTTGTTGGAATGAAGGATAAAAGTCAATGCTTTTAAGAGTTTTTTTTTCATTGTTAACTGCCATGTCTAAGTAACTACGATACTCTAAAAGAAGTGGATTGACACTCTTACACTTGAGAAGAATTGCTGTGATGTTTAAACTTTATACACAGTGTACACTTTGCTATGATACTCCAAAATACACTTTTTTCTGAAGTTTCATTTCACTGATGAGAGAGTTCCTTGCACGTAAACCCATTCAGCACATGAATTCTTAGGGCCTTTGCAAAGAAAAGACTATTATTGTTTTCATGATGATGTTTAATCATCATGGTTAAGGAAATAGACCTAAATTTGTCACATATTTTACACTTTACCTAACAAATTTGAAATGATAACAAATAGCACTCAACACAAAACATGTTAGTAATACAAATAATATGTTGGGGACTGGCTGTGTACATGAATCATTTCCTTTCTATGGAGAGTATTTTCACTTACATGGATCCTAGTCTGTAAGAAATCAGTATTTAAATTATTTTCTCTTAATACTCATACATGAAATTGGCAGTTCACTTTGATATTTTTATTAGAGAGCAAGGTATGTTTTTATTATCCATATTTAGTAGAATGATGTTTTTGATACACATTTAGATGCATCCTTACATGACCATTTTAGTTATTAAGCAAAGTTGAAGATGCTGATATTCCTCAGATGATCATATACTTGTGTACATATTTCTTTTTTAAGTGTTAAAACACCAATTAACAATTTTTATGTAAAATATTTGCTGTTTTCCAACTGTCTTGTTAGTGCATTTTATAATTTTTTATATAATAACCTGTTTGCAAATTAAAGGAGGTTAGAGAGTTCAAAATAATATCATAATTTTAGTTTCTATGCTAGCCTACAACTTTAGTCTTTACTAAATAAATAAACACTGGAAGATTAATGTCCATAAACACTTTGTTCTTTAATTACAACTACATATTATTTAATTAAACAATTCCATCAGAGAAAATATTTGCAAATATACATTTGAAAAAGTAGAAAATGAAATTATGCTATTTTATTAAGTTGAAATATATTATTAAATATGCAGTCATATAAGAACTATGATGACATTTTGGTACTATGCACTATAAGCTCAGTCTTCTTGCATTGTTTATCCTTGCATATAGCTTTTTATTGACTTTATTGCTTGTATTGTATCAATAACTTTTTGATATTTAAGAATAGTAATTGATTAATGAAGATGTGGAAGGATTTACTGAGAAAACAATTCAAGTTTTTTTAACCTTTATAAAGCTGTCCTAAATTTTTCATTTTCATTTAGTCTTATGAATGTGAACCAATTATTAGGATTTTTAAATTTTCTTTCTACTTGGACATACAATTTATTGAATGAATTTAGTAATTATTACCCTTAGTGCTGCATGTTCTGTATATGAGGTTACTTATAACATTTGAAGTATTGAAAGGGCTTCAGTGCTCTAGACTTTATACTCTTTGTATTTCTTTTGTTTCATATCTTAAATAAGTAGTACAAATTCTATATCTTTTATCATTACATTTTTAGATTCTAGAACATAGACATGTTAGCTTAAGGCTTTATGCATATTCGGCAAAAGTATTGTCAACTATATAGTAGTTAAGAAAAAAATTATTTAGCATTAGAAATTGTGTGTAATGTAAATGCTAATTAAAATTCATTGGCAATCTTTTAAGATTTTATGTAAGTTGACTTCAGAACTTTTTTTCTCCAAAACAGTTGTTATAGTTCCTCATGTTTCCTGCATGGTAGATTTTGAATTTAGCATCTGACATGTTTTCTCAACTACTGGTTTATAATGAAAACATGTAGGTACTCAAGGGAATGTGTGAAAAGCAAAACTCCCATGATCCTTGAAATGTAAATGACGGCGCTGAGATAGTCACATCTGGATCAGAACTGTTTCATCTGTTTATCTAACTAAACAAATACAAATAAAGATAATTAGGATGCTAACAATGCATGGTTTAACAAACAACTTACGGCTTTGATTCTGTTATACTCTTAATTTTTTACAATTGTTTCTTCCCACAAATTATAAAAATGGATTGACCTTCAGTAACACATGCCTTTGAGTAATTACAGAAAATGTATTGTTTTGGACTTTGAAATTTGAAGATAAAATTAATCCTTGATTTTCAAACTATCATGTATATTATATATTTAAATATATATTTTTAGATGTACTTACATAAACATACATATATAATCACATATAGTATAGCATGCCTAATTATTCACTTGAATTTACCTCACCATATTTTTATTCTTAGTAGAATTGAGCTAACATATTTTCAGAATTGATAGCCTATGGCTGTGAAAAATTAGTCACACACACAAGAAAGTAAAATAAATCCCTTGTTTATAACTCAAATAAATTTCAAACATCCTAGTAAACTGTTAATTGACTTTTAAATTTAGCTTCTCACACAGATTAGTAGGTTGAAGAAGACATTTAAATGTAAACTAATATTTTGCAAATCATATTCGCTTTAACCCTTAAAAGAAAACTATTTTTTATATACAGAAGACAGGAACTTAAAATAATTTTGTTTACATTCTGACCATGTAGTTTGATTTAAAATTAGTGTAATCATACTTTCTTGATGAGTTGAAAGCATTTTCTTTACATTCTAGTCATAAGGCTTGCTATTACATTAATAAAATAACATTCTCTTGTTCAGTTAGGAATAAAGTAGTTTGTTTAATTAAACATGCTATTTGTTTATAATGTAGAGTTTCAGAAATACTAGTTTAAAAGATAAGGGTTTATATCAAACATTTTAATCTGATAAGTAAGTTATATTTCTTCCACCATAAAAAGTTAAGCAGAAAACTGTAGCCGTGATGAAAAGATATGTTGTTATTACTCAGAGATATGACATGTGTCTGTTTACAAAATATGGCCAATTCCATTTTCAAGGTAAAGGCAAGTTTTTTTACAACCATTAAAATAAGGATCTCAGTCTTGGATTTTAGTATTTTTAATATTATGTTAAAATTGCCATTCCTTTTATTAGCCAACTAAGAGAATGAAAAAAGAACAGAATGTTAATTGATATGAAAATCTGAATACATTGAAATCATATATGAAAAGTTGTCAATCTTTGTAAATGTAGTCACCAGAACACTACATATAAAATGGGTCCCATGTGGCAAAGTAGAATTAGAAAGACTGTGTACATTTTTTATTGTTTTTATTTTAATAAATGGACTTTACTATAATCTTTACATAGAGCTTTTGTTATAAGAATTATCATTGATTTTTTCATCAGTAAAAGGAATTCTCTCTAGCTAATCATAAGAAGTGAAAAAAAATAGAATTATATATAAAGTAAAAATATTATAATTTTTAATTTGCATGGAAGTGTGTATGACCTTCTAAATTTGATAGAACTAGAAGACAGTTTTGACAATCTATTTTTAATATAACTAAAGTATAATACTTTCGTTGGAGAAAGATCTTCTGATTTTGATTTTTTTGTATTGAAATTAAAACATTACATAGGAATACTAAAAGACTAGTAAGAATCATACATGAATTTGCAGTTTATCAGAACAGGAAAAATTCATGTTATTAAGTCACAAAACACTCATCAGACTTTCTCTTGTTTATTCAAAGTTCAGCTAACATGAGATTGTTAAATATGTTTTCAAAATTGCTGAAATATTGCCTCTAGGTGAGCATAGACACCAATTTTCTCAGTTTCTGATTGATTATCTGTATATCCTTCTGTTAGGTTTTAAAAATTATTATGACATGAATGTTGACATTAGTTAATATTTATTGAGTGATTATTATGTGGCAGACACTTTACATATATTTATTATTTAGAAAAATTTGGCTACCTTTCCAAACCCACACATACACACATGTGCAACCCATTGTTACATTCATTAGATATGCATTTTGAGTAGCTTAAAATTACATATGAAAGAGAAATTAGGAATTAGTCTTTTTTATAAAAACGAACGAAACGAACAGGGATGTTAAAAGCATGGCAAAACCCATCTGGTATTATTTTATTTTGTCCATTATATTTTTTCTCCCCTCAGTGAACCACAAAGAAAGAAGATGGGTATGATTTTTACAGGGGTGAAATAGGTTGTCTGTCAGTTGGGGTTAGGCGACAGTCTGTCTGCAAGCCGTAAGATGATCTGCAGAGCCCCAGAGGAAAGCAGGCAGGATTCCTGGCTTGCAAGAATAGATATTGATCTACCTTAGCCACCTAAACAATGCCTCACCTGTTTGCCTTGTCCATACCTTATTTTACGCAGTCTAATGCTTGTTTTGTTTGACTTTTCTTTTATTTCTCTGGATCTGAGCTTTGATACACTTTGGGGAGTACATAAACACAGTGTTGTACTTGAACATCATCATACTTCTGAGTCTTCTGGTGGTTTAAGACCACCCCTCCCTCTTGAATAGCTCTGTTATTGAAAATTATGAACCGGAGCTAAATTACTAGGCCACGTACAGAAGTGGTTGATTCAGCAGCCTAGTGTCCAGTAACACTGAATGTGAGATGCCGCTAATTACTGCTCTATAAGCCTTGTGTAAAATTTCTTAAATTTCAACTAAGAAAAGGCTTTAGGATTATTAATTATTTTGTTCCCCAGCAGATAGTTGAAAGATAAGTTACTACGGCATTTAGAATTCTATCCACTTATTTTGGAGCATAAAAATATGTTACTATGTACTGCCTCAAGCACTAATGAAATACAAAACTACATTCAGCTTCCCAGTAAACTATAATATAAATATTTTACCAGCACTTATTATTAGTTTGCCATTTCCTGCTGACAGCTATTCCAACTTTGCCAGCAGGCACTGGGTCTCACAATTCTATTATGTTTTGAACAAATAGTGACAAACAAAAATCCTCACAAAATAAATGAACAAGATTTCCTGGGGGGGAAAAAAAACTATTCCAATGTTCAATGAATATTTCTTTTAAACTCTGACACGTAATATTATTTAATTTGCATATTGCACATTTCAATGTTACTGGAAAACAATTAAGTTAATGAGGAACTAAATAATGTGCACTCAGAGATAATTTAACATTACTGGTTGGTTGATTTTAAGTTTCTTTCTTTTTTTTTTTTTTTTAACTTTATGCTGTTCTGGAGAAGTCCACAACATAGTACTTCTTTTGATAACAGAGGATTCTGCTTTTCAAATGATAACAGTTTAAAGGCAAGCAGAGGACTACACGGCTTCTCTAAAACCAAAAATTAAAAAGGCTCACATAAAACCGTGTTGTTTTTTTCTGCGTTGTCAAGAAATAACATAACACTTAGCAAGTGAGGTGATCCACAGATGCTGAAAATGTGTCTTGGTTTTAAACAGGTGTGATTTCTTAAAGTCCACTGGTATCACTCCCGCAGACACCATCTACTTCTTCACCCCACTCTTGCTTCTGTACGCTCTGCTGGGTAAAGTACAACTTGTGCCAAGTCAACCCCTCAGCCTACTCCGCTCTGCCTACTTGTAATTGAATGCATTAGAGAAGAAAATACAAAACAATGCTGACCTCTCCTTACATTTAAGATCACTCGTCTAAAGCGGCTCCTTTATGCTGCCCAGCAATCATACTATATATTTTTTTAGTTCATCTGTAAGACTTAGATGATCGTTTTACATTTTCTCTCTTCAAATCTCTTCTTTTCCCATCCTATCCAAAGATGTTGACCCTGGGATAGTTGAAGCAAACAGAAGAGACTTTCCATGAGCTCCTACGGCAACATGCTGACTTAAATGGATTTGTGCTGATTTACTTGAACTTTCATTGCCATACTTGTGGAAAAACCTGTGCAGGGATTGTCTCTCTCTCCCACCTACTTGAAGATGAGGCTGTAGCAAGTCTCTGTTCTCTTGCTGGCACTTCACAGATTCTCCTCAATACTGAATGATTCACAGAGGGCGCACGCGCGCACACACACACACACACACACACACACACTCACTCTGCTCCCACCTCCCAGTCTAACAGCCTTGCTTTTGGCCTCACTTCCTCTTCTAGCTCATTCTCTTTACTACCTTTTTCTTCTTTCATCTTTTTACAACAAAATGTCCTTGAAAAAGAGCTGTTTCTACACTGCACTTCCCAGATTCTTTCCTCTTATTCTTTCTTGATCCATTCCCAAATGAGTTTTCAACACCAGAACTCCAACTTCAATGGCTTCTGCCCAGGTCACCCATGAACTCCATGTTGCAGAGTCAGTGGTCAATTCTCAGTTTTCATCTTACTCGAACACGGGCTAACATTTGACAAAATTGATCACTAGCTTCTTCTCAAAACTCT
Organism: Loris lydekkerianus; assembly: GCA_963574355.1. Lineage (NCBI taxonomy): Eukaryota > Metazoa > Chordata > Mammalia > Primates > Lorisidae > Loris > Loris lydekkerianus. The sequence goes on along the minus strand of CAUYPK010062646.1, from coordinate 62,855 downwards.
TTCTTTACTTGGCTTCCAGGACAATAAACCGGCAGTGCTGTTATGTTTTATGTTTGTTTGTCCTACCCATCTGGATGCTCCATCTCAGATTTTTCACTTCCTCCCAATCTCCCTGCCTCTAAATGTTTTAACGTCCCTAGGCTCAGCCCTCAGCATCAGTCCTTTCTCCTATTGTTCATGATTACTTTGTTGAACTCATCCCTCTCAAGATTCTAATTGCCATCCACATGCTGACATAATGTCCAAGTACATATTTAACATAAAAATATATGAAATACACAAACATAAAATATATAAAGTATGATTTATCTATAAACATTATATATAAACAAATATCAGACCTTTTTTGGAATTCCATTATTTATAGCTGCCCATAACATATCTCTACTAGGATAGCAAATACACATCCTGAGTTCAACAAGTCTGGAATTAGCTTTCTGTTATACTTCCATAATCCATTCTCCACCTCGTCGTTTCCTTTGCAGGGAGAGACAACTCTGTTCTTCCAATTGCACCAAACAAGATTCCTTAGATTGTCTTTGGCTGTTTCTTTCACATACGACAACCACTTTATCGGCAACTTTTGTTGGTGCTATTTTCAAAACGTGTCTCAAATCATCTACTTCTTCAGACCATTATTGCCACCGCCAAGGTCTAAGTCACTTCTCATATCTCACCTGGATTATCACAACAGCTTCTGCTTCTACTCTTTCTCTCTCTTTACTTTTCAATCACCTGGTGGCAAGGAAATGCCCCAGTCTAAGACAGGTGATTTCATTTTTCTGCTCTGTCTCTCACTTTTTTTTTTTTTTCTTTATTTCAGTCAGGCTAAAAGCCAAAATTATTACACAGATATACAAGGCCCTACTTTCCTTTCTAACTTTAAATCGGTTTACTGCCTTCCTCCACTACTCTGTCTGGCCACTTTTGCCTCCTGTTTCTCAAAGATTTCCTTTTTCTGCTTTTCAACCTCTGTTCTTGAAGTCTCAGCATAGATGCTACTTCCTTGACTAAGTCATTTAATCACTTCCATCTCTTCAACTCAGTTAAGTGACATTCTTACCTCTATATGATGTTTACCTCATTTGGTAAAAACACCTGTTCATTTTCAGTCCCTTATAATAAATAGACTTTAAACTTATTGCAGGCAGTGCTTTTCTCTTATTCTGCTTTGTATAGACATCAAATCATTTAGCTCTGAAATACAAACAGATTTTAATAGTGTCTACTGTGCTAGGCACGTGAGACTCTTGACAGAATTGAACAGGAGCTGCACCTGCTTTGTTCATGGCTGTATTTTGTGCCTTTGCATAGTATTTGATATTTCGATGTTAAATAAGTGCAATTTGAAATTGTGAAGTTAAGAATGAATATTGCTTTTTACTGTCTCTAACTGTAAGACTCAAAAGGATTTCAAGAACCATCACCTGATAAATGTGTTCTGTTTACGTAGAATAAGCATATCACCCTGACATAGAGTTTTTTGCTAGTTTTCATCATAAATGTTTTTAGTACTTGAAATTCTTTTTTCTTTCTAAAACCCTAAAGAATATATCTTATGACAAATTATATTCCTCTACATTTTTTTAAAATTTTTAATTAATTAATTTATTTTTTGAGACAGAGCCTCAAACTGTCACCCTGGTAGAGTGCTTTGGCATCACAGCTCACAGCAACCTCCAACTCCTAGGCTCAAACAAGTCTTCTGCCTCTGCCTCTCAAGTAGCTGGGACTACAGGCACCCACCACAATGCCTGGCTATCCTTTGGTTGCAGTTGTCATTGTTGCTTGGCGGGCCTGGGCTGGATTCGAACTCGCCAGCTCAGGTGTATGTGACTGGCGCCTTAGCCCCTTGAGCCACAGGCACGGAGCCCTATTCCTCTACATTTTGAAAAAGATTATTTTATGGGCTGAGCACAGTGGCTAACACCTGTAATCCCAGCAATCTGGGAGGCCAACGCAGATAGATTGCTTGAGCTCAGGAGTTTGGCACCAGCCTGTGCAAGAGTGAGACCCTTGTCTCTAAAAAAAGATGAACATTGTGGCAGGAGTCTGTAGTCCCAGCTACTTGGAGGCTGAGGCAAGAGAATCACTTGAGCCCAAGAGCCTGAGGTTGCTGTGAGCTATGATGCTAGAGCACTCAACCCCAGGGTGACTGAGTAAGACTCTGTCCAAAAACATCATTCGACAATGCTGTGCTTTGGAGCGAGTCTTTTTCTTTAATTTTTCTGGATTCTTGATTGTTACTTTAATTCTGAAATTTCATGTGCTTCATATTTGGAAAATACTTTTTGGATTATTGCCGTGATAATTTCCTTTCCTCTTCTCTATTTTTTTCCTCCCAGTTTTGAAATCCAGGTATTTGGTTTTTAACTGGTATGAGTTCACTCTTTAATTTTAATTTTTAAAAACTATTTTCTTTTTGCATTTGTGTTCTACTGTTTGAAAAAATAATTCAACTATCATGTATGTCAACTCTTATACTTAATGTTTCACAGAATATGTTCTTAGTTTCTGAATGTTCTGTTTTTCTTTCATGCAAATATCCTCTCATCTTTTTCAGGATACTGATTTTTCTTCTTCTGATTCCTCTTGGTAACAACTTTTTTTTCTTTTTATGTCATTATTGTATTTAATATTGAAATACTTTCAATAGTGTTTAAAAGCTAAATGGCACTGAAAAGTACTTGAGGGTGGTATGTAGTGAGTTTCACCATCAGGTGGTAATGCAGGGACTAGGGTATTTCTATGGGAGATCCCTCAATTTTAATATTCTCTACAGAGGAACCTTGCAGTGTCCTACAAGTAGGAGCCAGCCTGGTTGCCAGTACAGAAGAGGAACAAGATAAGCAAAGTGTTAATTAATGCTGCTTCTTTTTAGTACAGCACCTCATTCTACTGTGGCCCTGTCTGATGTCCTTGCTTATTATCTAGTGAGTCAGTTGCTAATATCCTTTTAATATCTACATGCAATTTCTAAATTGCTAGCTTTTATTGACATCTTTTATTTGATTTCTTCTGTCTTATTTTTTCCTTATCATTAATAGGCTCTTTGAAGGGAATAGGAATATACACATGAATTCAATGAAATATATTTGTTTGCATGGAAGTTATAATTTCTTTTTTTTAATGAAACCATTTTTAGCATCATCATCATCATCATCAGAAATATGTTTTAAAAATTTTCTGTGTATAAAACTCTGTTCTAGGCAGTGTGATGATTCCATGGAACAAACTTATGTTCCTGTCTTAAGGGTTGACCAAAATACTCAAATTTAAAAAAAAGAAATAGGTTGACCAAAAGACTCAAATCTAAAATATATATATATCAAATAAAAATAGATATATAGTAAAAAAATGCATATATATAATAAATATATGGTGGGTGTTATGAGTGGTGATAATAGAGTTAAGAGTATTATCACCCACAGACAGGCTGGGTTTAATCTTCCATAACTAATTGTGATCTTTGACCAATTACTTACGGTCTTTATACCTCAATGTCCTAATTTGGAACAAAAACATTATAATGACACCTATTGCTAAGGATGCTGACAGTTGACTATGAAAAATTGGTTATCCTCTTATTCCCTACTAACAGAATCCTGATTTTGTTATGGGTGGGTACACAGCTAGAAATCTGTATCATTTCATTGTCCCTTGCACCTAGCTGCAGCCATGTGACACAGTTGTGGCCAATTAAAGTGAAATCTCTATGTGGGGATTGTAGGAAAGCCTGTTACAGCAGAAAGGCTAAGCTGGCAGGTGCTCTCTCCTGTTTCCCTTCCCTTCTTGACTGAGATGTTGGGTTTTCTAATCAGGCTACCTTGGCTTTGGGGTTTTCTCTTCAGCCTTTCTTAATATTCAGCTTTCATCCTCATTCTCGCCACACTTAATCCTACCTGGAAAAATCAGAGAGTGCTTCCCAGGGAAGATGATGAGAACTGAGCCTTAATGTCTGAGTAGAGTCAGTGAGATAGACAAGATGGGTATGGAATCTCCAGTTACAGAGACCTGCACATGCAAAGTTACAGGAATGTAGGAACTTTTGACAGAAGATGAGACTGGATTAGTAGTCAAGAGCAGTATGGTGAAAAGCTCCACATATCTTCTAAAAGCCTCCGACTTTTCCTGGAGAGGATAATAAGCTATTGAAGTAATTTGAGCCAAAGTGACAAGATCAAACTGTCATGCTAGGAAGAAATAATTCAGGCGATATAAGGATGTTTGCTGGGAGGTGATCCAAAGCAGAAAAACAAGTTGGATAGCTTTTATATTAGGCTAAACTAAACATTTCCAATGAATTCCTAAAAGTAAAGTGCTGAGAATGCAGGTATCAAAAGTCACTTTCAAGGGCATCTAGAAGTTGACCTGATAACATTTATAATTTTACAAATTGTAGGTAAGGGAAGGAAGAGGTCTGGGATGACTTTCAGAGATAAGAAAAAGATTTTATACTGATGATAAACTCAGTTTTGTGATGTTGATTTTAAGATGCATGTATGATATTCAGATCTCAAAAAACATTAGAACTCTAGAGAAACATCAGGATCGGAGATGAATATTTGGTATGGCTTAGTGGATAGGTAGTATATGAAGTTGTGAGTGTCTAGACTCATCTCTGAGCTCATTTATAGTCTTGGAGGACAGTTTTTATTACCACTGATAGGTTTCTACCTCAAGCTTCTAAGTCTCTCTGCTTCTTTAACTAAAAGCTTTCTCCATCATCATGCGTGTTTACTTAGCCAGCATCTGGCATAGCAGGAATTTATTTATTTATTTGTTTGTTTATTTATTTTGAGATAGAGTCTTACTTTGTCACACTCGGTAGAGTGCTATGGCCTCAGTGCTCACAGCAACCTCAAACTCTTGGGCTGAAGCAATTCTCTTGCCTCCGTTTCTCATTTTTAGTAGAGACAAGGTCTCACTCTTGCTCAGGCTGGTCTGGAAATCCTGACCTCAAGCAATCCACACGCCTCAGCCTCCCGGAGTGGAGTGCTGGATTATAGGTGTGAGCCACATTGCCCGGAGGCATAGCAGGAATTTACTAGCCCTAGGGGCAACCTTAAGTAATGAAGGATGGAAAGCTAGGCATAAATACTATTTTCTCTGTCTTAGTTCAACAATTCTAAGACATATTTTGTATGGTGCCTTAAAGAATTTCTAATAGATTCAGCTTTGATTTCCCATGATGGTAACCCAGTCATTAACACCCTTTTCTATGTTTTGCTTTGTTGACCTTTTTGTGCATTCTTGCATGACTTACAAAATAATTTGTTTGCCTTTTAGTAGTGGATATAGAATCTGCTATGGTTGATGCTAAAGTGAGAAATCCAAACAAGAGTGAATAGAGAAATATAAAGAGAGTAACAACAATTGCAAGGTGGGAAAAGGAAGAAAAGTTTATGGAGGAGAGGAGTAAAAAGTAGTGAGAGCACTAGAAGAAAACCTGGAGAAACATGTGTTTCTCAAGAATACGACTCTAGTTAGCTTGACCATAATGAGGTCAAGAAGATAAAGTGTGGAATGATTTAGCTTTTGGATGTCATTTGTGACCCAAATGACAGACATTTCATTGGAGTGGAAGTAGTAACAAAAGATAGTTTTGGTTGTTGAAACTGTATTGAGTAGAGCAAAATTTTTTAACTGTATCACCCTTGTGCAGCACAGTTCCCAGGTCCTGTAATCTTTCAGAAATGTTCCAAAATGTTTGACACAGAGGATAGAGTGAAAATATCTACAAATACTCCTCATCAAGCCACCAGTTCTCCTCCACGGGCAACAATATTACCAGTTTCATCTGTGAATAATTTTCTCTCAAATTAAAACGCTTGTACTTAATTCACTTGGGAAAAGAGGGAGCCATTGAAGTTTTCTGAAAAAGGAAGCAAGATGATATGGGCTTCAGGATAAACTCGAATGATCAGAGACTAGAGTTAGAAATACTAGCTTCAAGGACGAAGGAAGGTTGTTTATTACAGGAAGGATGAAGAATGAACCCAGAGAATCACAAAGATTTGAACAAAGCAACACATCAAGCGAATGGCGTAATGGATGCTGGAACCATGAAGCCCAAGAAATGAAAATTGCTTGGTGGTGAAGGGAACTTTTATAATATAAGGACTGATTTTCCAATCTTAAGAACTGCCCAGAAAAGTAGAATGTGTTGCCTTATATCAGCAGTTCTCAACCTGTGGGTTGCAACCTCTTTGGGGGTTGAATGACCCTTTCCCCTTTCACAGGGGCCACCTAAGCCCATTAGAAAACACATATTTCTGATGGTCTTAGCAACCGAGACATCGCTCCTCATATGTGGGGGTCACCACAGCATGAGGGACTGTATTAAAGGGTCGTGGAATTAGGAAGGTTGAGAACCATTGCCTTATACGGTGGTAAGCTACTCTCCGTAAGTACAGGATTCAGATAGAAAATGAGGCACAACTTCTCAGTGATGTTATGTGTTAGGAAGTTGGACTAAATGCCTTTTTATGAAATTTCAATTCCCAGATGTTGTTGTTTTTTGTTTACTTGTTAATACTACAAAAATGTAATTAATACTCCTGATTCGTCTAGGGCAGGTCTACTCATTCAAAGTGAGATGGAGTATTTCCAAAATGACTGGAAACATGAGAGAGTTTAGAATCCAATTTAACAGTCAAGATAAATGTATATTTCTGTATGAATTTATTTAATAAAAATAATCTGATGTTTTGGCTGGAGTGCAGTGGCCTGCTCATAGCTCACTGTTACCTAAAACTTTTGGGTTCAAGCAGTTCTCTCATCTTGACTTCCCAGCAACTGGGACTACAGGCACCTACCACCATACACAGTTAATTTTCTTTCTTTCTTTCTTTCTTTTTTTTTTTTTTTTTTGAGGGACAGAGTCTTGCTACGTTGCCTAGGCTGGTCTTGAACTCACGGGCTCAAGTGATCCTCCTGTCTCAGCCTACAAAAGTGCTGGAATTATAGGTAGGAACCACTGAACCTAGAATGGCTTTGCTAACCCCCTTTGAAGTTTTCTGATGGTACATGTTATGTGAAAATTTAATTCTACTTAAAATAATGGTCAGATGAAATTTAGCACATGGTGGTGGAACATCAACTAAAATCAAATCCTCCTCTGTAAAATTTCTTTCTTTTTAAAATCATGCATTCTGCAAAGAAACAAGATTTCAGTCCCCAAAGTAATCATGAAATGGGACAGTAGTGCAAATATAAAAAGATAAGATAATTTTTAAACTGAAAGCTCATGTATTTGTGTTTGCTAGATGATTGCTCCACCTCCTGTAATACTTTATGAAATAAAAAATGGGAGGAATCAACTGGATTAGGTCAGTTAAGAAAGTTGCCAGTTTTTATTCAAGTTCCTTCCAGAGATCTTCAACCAGGGAAGAGGGTAGATAGGTGAAAAAGTACTCTCTGTCCTCCTGCCCTGGGGCCATAAAATCCCAGCTATGAGTTTTGTGGGGATAGGGTTGTGTGGGTAAGTGGAAAGGGGCGCATGCCTATATTTCATTTATAAACGGTCCCCAGGGGACTCAGCTGTGCCTGCACCCTGGTTTAGGCCAAGGCAGGCGCATACGTTCACTTCACAGTAGGTTCTGTCCTCAGCCTCTCACTGTCTGGTGCTTCGAACTGTGGCTCCCCTCTTCATTTTTGGACAGGCAACTGATTGTGATAAAATGAGACATTTTGGAGTGAAAAGAATACAGTTTTACATAACTTTACAACATTTCAAAAAGCAATACAATTAGCTAAGCACTTATGTTTTATTAGTAAGAGCAAGCAAAATTAATAAGTAAATTCAACTAAAAATGATTATGTGTCAAAGTGTATAGTTTTTACATTGACATTTCACATAATCTGACTTTGCTTAGAAGAGAAATCACTCGGCTGTTAAAATTACTTTTAAAGAGCTGTCAAAATTGGAAAACCTGCTGTCAAAAATATGATGAGAAAAGTTTAAAAATGGTAAAGTATGTTGACTTAGACAAAAAAATATTAACTTCGTGAAGGAAAACTTGAATATTTATCATTGTCTTTGTAGGGGATGATCTTCTCCCTCTGAAATTGGACATCTTTGTTTTAAAATTTACACCATAACACATGTGTTTTCATTTTCATAGCAACATGAACCACACAATCTATGTTTATACCACAATGAGAACATCTCTACGTGCTAGAATATGCCAAAATACTAATGCTATCTATATGTGTTCTTAGGACTATTTATTTGGTTTCATTTTTAACTGAAAGGAAATTTTAACTCTTCCTCTTGTTTTCAAGTTCCCTGACTTCTTATATATGTGCTTATTAAGAAAATACAATTTAACTAATGGATAAAACTATACTTTCTGGAATGTTTGGTAAGATTTTTATATTTTTATTTTGCCTGTTCAAATTATAAAAGATGTCATATGCTCAGTTACATGCGATTGAGAGTTTTAATTCCAAAATGGTTGAATTTTGAAACTTCATACTAATTTCCACTTCTTCTGTCTCCATCATAATATAATTACTCAAACAAGATAAATCTTTGAGAACACTAAATTTTGGGACAAATAGATTAGTAAAAAAAAAAGTTTCTTTTAAACTCTTACTATTTTACAACGAGCAAAATCAGTCAATAATTTAAATCTCAGTAAGTTGAACTTTTCTTTGAAATAGAGGACCAACAGGATTTTCAGAATGTGATATGCATTTCATTGTCAATTCCTTTTTTCTTTGAGGCAGGGACTTGTTCTGTCATGCAGGCTAGAGCACAGTGGCCTCACCATGACTCACGGCAGCCTTAAACCCCTGGGTTCAAGCGATCTTCTGCCTCAACTTCCTGAGTAGCTGGGTCTACAGGTGTGCACCAACACACTGGGCAATTTTTCTGTTTTTTTGTTTTTGGAGAGATGAGATCTCAGTTTTGTTCAGGCTGGTCTCAAAATCCCGCCCTCAAGTGATCCTCCCTCCTTTGCCTCCCAGTGTGCTAGGATTACAGGTGTGGGCCACTGTGCCCAGCCTCAATTGTCAATTCTTAGTCAAAGTGAATAAAGGTTCATATCTATATCTATATATATCTATATTAATAAAATAGATGAATATGAAATAAAACATAACTTTTTTTCTACTAGTTTTTCCCACCTACTATAAATATTGTAGGACTTTAAAGTTGATATACCGAGTAACTAATGTGTGGCTGATTTGAAACAAAGTGGAAAGGTGAAAAATCTCATTAAGTGGACGCCTCATGAGCTGAACAAAAATCAGAGCAATCGTCGTTTTCAAGTGTTGTCCTCTCTTATGCTATGCAACAATGAACCATTTCTTGATCAATTATGACGTGCCACAAAAGTGGATAACGTGATGACCATGTAAGTGGTTGGACCAAGAAGAACCTCCAAAGCCTTTCCCAAAGCCAAAATTGTATCAAAAATGCCTGGTCACTGTTTCTGGTCTTATCCATCTCATCCACTCAACTTTTTGAATCCTGGTGATACTTTTATATCTGAAAAGTCTGCTCAGCAATGGAGAAGTCCTGGGAACTGCAATGCCTGCAGCCAGCATGGGTCCACGGAAAGGGTCCAGTTCTTTTCCATGACAACACCTGACTGCATGTTGCAGAACCAATGTTTCAAAAGTTAAATAAATTAGGCTACCAAATTTTGCCTCATTCACCATATACCTGACCTCTTGCCAACCGACCACCCCCTGTTTAAGCATCTTGACCCTTTTTTGTAGGGAAAATGCTTCCACAGCCAGCAGGATGCAGAAAATGCTTTCCAAGAGTCTGTTGAATCCTAAAACATGAATTTTTATGCAACAGGAACAAGATTATTTCTCACTGGCAACAATGTGTTGATTGTAATGGCTCCTATTTAGTTTAATAAAGATGTATCTGAGCCCAGTTATAATGATTTAAAATTCATGGTCCAGAACTGCAAGTACTTTTTGTACCAACATAATAGATAACATCAATTAGGATAATGGTCTCCGGTTCTATCCAAATTGTTGCAAAAGGCATTAATTCATCCTTTTTTATGACTTACTAGTACTCAAGAGTGCACATATAGCATAGTTTGTTTTTCTACTTATGAATTGATGGGCATTTTAATTGATCTCACATTTTTGCAATTGTGAATTGTGCTGTAATAAACATTTGAGTGCAGGTTTCTTTTTATAAAATGACTTTTTTTCCTTTGCACAAATATCGAGTAATGGAATTGCTGGATTGAATGGTAGGTCGACTTCTACTTCTTTGAGGAATCTTCATACTGTTTTCCATCTATTCCAACTGATATAAGGTGATACCTTGTTGTGGCTTTAATTTGCATTTCCCTGATGGTTAGACATTAAGCATTTTTTATTTTATCAAGAAGAAATTTGAAGTAAAAATATAACTATAATGGGGTGCATTATTTGATCTAGAGAGAAAATTTTCCATGCAGAAAGAATAACAATCCATTATACTTTTTGTCTATGTTGAGCAAAGAATATCAGTTTATAGTATCTACTATTTTATTGCTTATGTGAAAAAATTTAAATCTAGGTATTAGATTTTCTAATCTTTATATATGATTTCATGTTTTAACACCAATAGATTTAATTGCAACAATTTTAAAAAATTAATTCACATACCACATTATGTTCATCCTAAAATATATGACCTAAAACAATAACAGTGCTTATAAATATTGCTGTAAATAAGATAAATGTAATTTCATGACGTTGACCTGAAATGCCATGGTATTTTTAGGGGGTGTCAACTATATAAAAATTAAGTGTGAATCTTTCAAATCTAAACATATCTTAATGTGAATATGTACATTTTATTGATTTCAGAACCATGTTGACATACCCTTATTACACAAATGCATAAGAAAACTTAAATTAAGAATTCTAATCAGCAATCCAGAGTACAGTATGTGTATGTTGGAGAAAAGTTTGTGTTGGAAGTTTGGTTTTTGTTTATATTATATTGCAAACTATATTATGTGCCTTGGCTCACCTTAATGACTACCTTCGTATATTGCTAATTATCCTATTTTCCCTCATTCACTCTGATGATTAACTCCTTAAGGTTAATATTGCTCATCTTTATTGAGTTAGTTCAGATTTTTCTTGAATACAGAAATATGAACTTACATTTAACTTCATTTGCAAAAATTGCATTATGCATGCCACCATCACCTATTCATTACATTAAGTAAAAGGAGTTTGCGCTAGTATAAGATGTGCAAAGGTACACTTACGAAAATTATAAGCTTGACCTTGTTTGACTATAGATACAACATATTCCAAATTGTAGAAAATAAAGTTTATGAACATCTTTTTTGGGGGGCACAAAAATGTATAATTTCTTTCTTCAAAATTTCCTACAGCATTTTAAAGGAAGAAATCTGAACTACTAAGAAAAAATGGTTCATACATTCAATGTATAGGCAAAGACGTGATGAGATATTAGTTATATGTGCAGCTTTCCCTGAGTCAGTAGAAATCCAGAGAGAGTCAGTTAGAATATGAAAGTGGGTGTGCTGCATCATCACTATTTGGATGTTTTAGAAAGGGTGGCAAAACTATTTTGCATGATGCTGAAGTTACGGATACACACTATCGATTTGTCAAAACCTCCAGAACACAAGAGTTAACTTTGATGTGTGCAAATTTGAAAGAAATCATTCAGATGTTGGGAGCACCTAGAATGGAACACATGCTATTACGAAAGAATCCAATTCACTGATAAAACATACACGGCTGGACCTCCCTGAAAAGAAATGTGTGGGCTTAAGGACGTCTGGAAATAAGTAAAGTCTGTAAGACTGAGAGCAAAGGAATTTCACTTATACAATGTACTTTAGTCAATGCTTGTGTCCGGGAGAGTGTGGGAACCATTATAGGTGCAGAGCAGAATTGAACATTGAAGTAAATGGATGGTAAATGATGGAAGACAAGTTTTTCGTTGTTGGAGATTGAGGATCCATATAATGAGAGACAGCTATAATGCTCTATTTGTTGAAATAATGGAGTTGGGGATATGAACTTAAACTCATTTTAGCTTAATATGAATTCAGATGTATATACATAGAAATATTTATAGATACATGTACATGCAAAGGTTAATATGCATACATATATTTACTTATTCTATTAGCTGAGAGGGCCTAGAAAAAAAGATGCCCAGTAGCAAAAGGGACACCAAACAGAAGCATACAGTGGGGGAAAGGATACCTGTTCAATAAATGGTGCTGGGAAAACTGGATATCCACACGTCAAAGACTGTAACCGGACCCGTACCTTTCTCCAAAAATTGATTCAAGATGGATAAAAGATCTCAATCTAAGACATGAAACAATAACAATTCTCAAAGAAAGTGTGTGGAAAGCACCTGAAAATATCGCTATGGGGGGCAGTGCCTGAGGCTCAAAGGAGTAGGGTGCTGACCCCATATACGGGAGGTGGTGGGTTTAAACCAGCCCCGGTCCTTAACTGCAAAAAAAAAAAAAAAAAGAAAAGAAAAGAAAAGAAAAAATCACTCTGGGAAAAGACTTTATGAAGAAGACTTATGTGGCAATTGCAACAATAACAAAAATAAACAAATGGAACTTAATTTAACTGAGCAGCTTCTGTACAGCTTAGGAGATAACAACCAAAGCAAATAGACAACCTACACAATGGGAAAGGATATTTGCATATTATGAATTGGACAAAAGCTTGATAACTAGGATCTATAGAGAACTCAAAGACTCTAATTATCAGAGAAATGCAAATAAAAATAATCAACATAAAAGACTCTAATTATCAGAGAAATGCAAATAAAAATCACCCCGAGATATCACCTGACCCCAGCGAGAATGGCCCACATGGCAGTCTCAAAAGTGCAGATGCTGGCGTGGATATGGAGAGAAGGGAACACTTTTACATTGCTGGTGGGACTGCAAACTAATACAACCTTTTTGGAAGGAAGTCTGAAGAATCCTCAAAGAATTCAAACTAGACCTGCCATTTGATCCTGCAAGCCCATTATTACTGGGCATCTGCCCAGTAAAAAAAAAAAAATCTTTATCATAAGGACATTTGCACTAGACTGTTTATCACAGCTCACATTACAATTGCCAAACTGTGGAAACAGCCTAAATGCCCCCCAACCCAGGAATGGATTAACAAGCTGTGGTATATGAATACCATGGAATACTATTCAGCCATTAAAAACGATGAAGACTTTACATCATTTGTATTAAACTGGATGGAAGTGGGACACATTATTCTTACTTAATAAAGCATCACAAGAATGGAGAAGCAAGAATCCTATGTACTCAATTCTGACATGAGGACAATCGATGACCCAGTACACTGTGAGGGATGGGGGAAGGGGAGAGCAGGGAGAGGAAAAGAGGATGGAGGTGGGGGGTCATTGGGTGTGTCACACCTCTTAGGGGTGGGACACAATTATAAGAGGGACTCTACCTATAAGATGCAATCAATGGAACCTAGTTCTTTGTAAGCTCAATGAATCCCCAACAATAAAAAGGAAAAAGGAAAAAGGAAAATATGGTGTATATATACACAAACACACACACACGAATTATTTAAAAAATCATACTCAGAACAATGTCACTTTCTCCCATAGCCCTTCCATGGATTCTTTCCATGCTTCATGTAGAATTACCAATTTTACTGTTCTTTGGTTTATATTTTTTGTCTTTAACAACCCAGCATATTTTAATATTTTTCTTCATGTATTTCCTGTTCAAAAGATTATATCACACTTGCCCCTGACTGTTTCTCTCTCTTGATTGAGCCATGACTGCCAAGACACTTTTATCACAAGTCCATCTTCCAGTAACGTTATGCCATTTCCCTTCTATCCTTCTTCGTGCTATTTTTTTCACACATTTTATTTTTGCATAACATTTTAAATCAATTTTTTTCTGTTTGCCTTGAACACTAATTTTATTTTAAAGAAATCAAAGCAATCTTTAAAAGTACATTGGCCAAACTACCATTTTGTTTATTTATTTATTTAAAAAATTTTTTTTGTTAAATCATAACTTTGTACATTGATGCATTTATGGGGTTCAAGGTACTGCTTCAATATACAATGTGAAATGTTTACATTGAACTAAGTGACGCATCCATCACAATTATACTCATTTTAAATGCTCATCATTTTTTTTTTTCATATAGATAAAAGTTTCCATTTGGTATTTTTTTCTTACTCCCTGAGACCTTTTACTAACTTTTCCTTTTTAATGTAGATTCACTCTTTGTCTGAAAATAAATCTAAACTTTGCATTTAATTTTGAAGGATTTTTTTTTTAACCTGGAGCTATAGAATTATAGATTGAAAGCAGCTTCTCCTTTCAACACTGTAAAACGTTTCATTATCTTTTGATTTGGATAGTTTCCATCTAGAAGTCTGCATTTAGGATTATCTTTGTTCTTTTCTAAGTAATGTGTCTTTTCTCCTTTGGGAGCTTTTAAGACTTTCTCCTCGTTATTGGTTTTAACAACTCAATGATGATATTTTTGGTATGTTTTTCTTTGTATTTATCCTACTGGAGTTTATCATTTTCCTTCCTGGGTATTTATTATTTTGTATTCAATTTGGAAAAGAAAATTGGCTATTACTTTGTCCAATGTTTCTGACCTTTCATGTCATCATTTTTTCTTGAATTCTAATTATACTCAGGCCATCATAGCTAATATTATCTCACAATTTATGGAGACTCTATTGTTTATTCTTTTTAAGACTTTTTCTCTCTGCCCTGCATTTAGGATAGGTTTTATTATTATGTCATCAAGTTCATGAGTATTCTCCCTATAATGTCTAAGCCACTGTTTTTTTATCCATTGAGTTTATCTTTTCACATAGTATATTTATTCTCTAGAAGTTTCATACTTTTTGCCATATAGTTCATGTTTTTCTTCATTATGTTCATATTCACCTTTAAATTCTTGAGTATTTCTTGGGTAACCTTTAAAAACTTGGTGTCTGCTAATTTCTTCATCTCCAACATTTGTGGTCCACTTGTGAATGACTGCTTTCTCTCCTAGTTTTAATTTTCATTTTCTTGCTTCCCCACATGAATAACTGTATTGGACTGAAGATCAGATATTATGAACTTTATGTTGCTGAGTGTTATATTTCTTCATCGTTCTTCAAAACATGTTGGACTTGGTTCTGGAAGGCAGGTAAGTTACTTGCAGTCCAACTTTGTCCCTTTCAAGGCCTTCTGTGAAGCTTTGGTGGAGGTAAATTTAGAAAGTTGTACTTTAGGCTTTGTTTAGTCTTCTTAGTGTCTCCACAGAAATTTCTGGGTGTTCCCTGAGGAACATACACTCTGATTTTTGGGAATTTGAACTTCTTCCAGACCTGGGGATTTGCTGGAAATTGTTTGACACATAGTTCCCATTTTTGCTTTTTGGCTTTTTTGGTTCAGTCTATCCATGCATGATTTAGTGTGCAACTGCTGACTCAGGGTGGACGAGGCAGGTGTTTCCTTGTTTCTTACATGTTTGCTCTGTTCCTAACTCTTCCTAACATACTTGCATTCTCCCACACCCCTAAAGCACTGCAATTTCTGTCTCTCCATCTCCGCATGTGGAGACTACTGAGCTCTGCTTGGAATCTACCTCCTCACCACATGGTTCAAAAAGTCCTTCCACACAGAAATGTCATTTCATTTCAAGGCTCACCTAATTTTTATCACTTCTCTTAGTGATCACCCTGTAGCACCTGTTATAAACTGTCTAAAACCATTTACTTGTGTTTCTCTGTTTCCCCTTCTTTAGTTGGCTGTGGTGAGCAGGTAAGCATTGTTTCGTTTACTCTGTAATGACAGAAACCTAACCCCCTGTACTCCACAGAATTCTGTCACAATCTGTGATAGCTTTCTTCTTATAATTATTTTCCAAATCCTGCCAGTTCACCATTTATTTTCTTCTATTGCTTTGCCGTATACTCTTTCCGCTCTGTTTTTCTGCTCTGTGCTTTCCTTCATAGTGGAGTTTGCTTTATTAACTGTTTTTAAATTCTTGCTGAAATATTGTGCTATGATTTTATTTTCTCTGTATTAGGATATTTTTTTTTTCCTGGTGAATATTCTTTCCTTTCTGCCTATATTTTACTTTTTTCTTCTTTTAATACTGGTGCTATTTATTTTTTGTTATGTATCACTGAATGATTTGGTATTTCCTAGACTATTTGCAAGATAGTTTTATGCTGGAGGGCAGTCAGAATTGAGTTGTAAGTTTGTTAGTTTTCACAACAAAAAGACTCCTTTCTACCGAAATGCCACAGGAAGACACTTTTAGACCATGAGCAGTGTATGTGCTATTCTATGTTCTTGCCTCCTCTGTTCTTGGAACCAGACTGGGTTTAGTAATGCTGTTGCTGCCAGCCCGGCTTACCCCAGTTCATGCACTCATGGCAGAAATAGTATTAATTTTTTTGCATTGCAGTGCATGTCTCTCTCCTTTAGAAAGTGTATTTTTTGCCAGACATTTTTGAGGTTTGATGTTCAGAGCTCTCTCTCTGCTGACATGCACGTCATAGCTTTTTATTTTCTGCTTTATCCCTTGATCCCTTTCATCAATTTGGAAGGTATACATTATAAACGTCTCCCCCATTTGGCCAAAATTGGAGTTCTAAGGGTCTTAAAAAATTCTTTGTATTGGCTTTCAATTATTTTCAAGAAAAGAAATGAGGAACCCTGATTTCTGCCACTGGGTTGATACCTTAAGGAAGAATCAATTTGTTGATTTTTTTTAATGCTCCTTGTGTGTTGTGCTTTCAGGCTTTCATGCAGGTGCAGTTTATCAAATCTTCTCCTCTTTGGAACGTATGTCTTGAAAATATTGTAGCTGCTGGATGATCAATATTGTGAGATTAAAACTATGGGTTCCAACATTCCAGAGAGAGGTTTGTAGTGATTTACATTTCAGGATGAGTACATTGTCAAAAATGAGGGGAAAAAAGTCAATGATGCTGGTTGAGGAGGGAACAGAAATGTCAGAGTTGAGTGACTACTTAGTAACCGAGAAGCTTGCATCCAGGTGGAATGATTAATCCAGGACAGGTAAAAGGGAGAATATTATGCCAAAGGCAAGAGCCCGTTGGAACTAAGAAAAAGCCTGTTATCTGTATCATAGGAAGAAAGAATAGCCCCTTAAGCTGTATAAGGCCAGCACAGGTCTGCAATAATACATATATGACAGTCTTTGAAAGTAGTGTTAAGCTGAGAGTTCAAGTATTTCAAAAGTTCACCTGTGCCTGTGTCCATGGCAGATAAATGTTTTTAAAAGTGCCCTTTTATTTATCTCTTTACATATTTATTCTTCTCTATGGTATCAAGAAGCTATCTACTTCCAGTTTTGGAGGTACAAGACCATTGCTTTTTGGTGCAATTCTCAGACTAAAACAGTCACGTCAGGTTTTAACCTTTTATGAGACTGCTCAGGAGGATTGAAATTCAAGGCAAGAACACCTAAGACAGACAGACTTTTGAAAGATTTTTCAAAATCCCAGAGAACAGTAACTCATGTGAGATAGATTTCTATACAATTCTGGAAGATCTCTGCCCATAATTTAGGAGGGCAAAGAAACTTTTAAAAGAAGGCAATAAAATACTATAGCTTGAAGTTTAGAAGGTTCAGGAAGAAAGTCTATAATTTCAGTGTGATTCTCTAATAATAGTATTTTGAAGAACAAGTTTACAGCTACCGTTAGACAATGTGAGAGAAGTTCCCAAGTAATTCCCCAAGAGATGGCGTTGAGTAGATTGGGACGCCAAAAAGGATATTCTAACTTTGATGAGTCTAATTATTATATTTATTTATATTTAAGGTGCTCATTTCTTTAAAGTAATATGATGCATATACAGCATAATAGGAATCTATGCCCTATTTTACAAGTACTGCAAAGCAGACTGTTCAGTGTAAAATTGTGAGCGAGATAATTTGAAGCTGAGAAAACATAAATACGGTATAAGCCCACATACCATGAAAAGTTAACAAATGGGGATGGGAAACAGCGGGGAAACCCCCAGAGAATTTAATCTTATTTTATGGCGGCATTCATGTACTGAAAAGAGTGAAAGAACAGCCCCCACACTTCCAGAAATGAGTCAGTTTCATGTCTCAAGCTGATTATAAACCATTCAAGGGCGGCAGCCTCCCACAGCTGACTTTAACTGTGATTAGAATAGAGGACGCTGGTTCGTTTAGCCATGCCATATGTACTCTGGAGCCTCGAAGCCCGACCATCAGGTAAACGGGAATTTTCTTTAGGACCCAAAAATTAGCTTACAAATACTTTTCATATATGTATTCTGAAATAGACAGCTCATCACCAGGCCAGTCACATATGCTTAAACCATACTCTAAACCATTTGGCATGCACTAGAGCAATTTTACAAGTTTAGAAACTCCATCTTAATTTTAAACCACTTCAATTCTCCATTCCCTTTCCCATCACAAGGAAAAGTACTCCATCTGACAAACGTAGGTCATACTGTTCCAGATAAATTCTCAGTGTCTTGTGAGAATTAGAATTTTTATCAAATAGTATGGATTCAGCACTGCTTAGGGTCTGAAAGGGGAAGGAAAAAAAAAAAAACCCTTCTAGCTAGTGTCATGATTTCAATGACAGAATCCTGGGTAGGGACGCTTGTAAACATTTTTTTTTTTTTTTTTTGCACTTTTTAAGTTTTTCAATAACATAAGGGATTTACTATTTAGAGAGTTCTTTTTAATCTTTCTTCTGAAGAGAAGATTTTTTAGAAAACACATGATAAAAGATTTTTTTAAAAGTTTATTTTGAAGGTTGAAAAGATTTTCTACATTTTTCTTTGAGTAGAAATAGAAATGCTAAAGCAAGGTATTCATAGTTGTGTTGAACATTTCCTGGTGTTAAGACTCAGCTAATATGATTAATTTTGGGGGGATACATGATCAGTTTAGATTTAAAAAATTATAATAGTATCAGAGCCACAGCATAGTAAGCATGCTCTCTCTCAGCCAACAAAACCCCAATATATTGGATATTTTTTATATTAGTTATATTCCAGCATATATACTAGGTTAATAAAACTATAAACATTGCAAGCTATCATTTTTTAAAATATATTTCTTCTTCATCAAGTTACTATTTTGCTTAAAGTGAAATCTGAAAACATTTCTCAGTATACCTTACAGCTGCTTTACATAAATAATCAAATACTCTTTGTAAAATTTGTTGAAAACATGAAAAACTGAATTTAAGAGACATAAAAACTAGCTTTTAAAATTATCATATTTTTCTGAGCTCTATTTAACCTGTTAAACCTAATTTTAAAAATGATAAGTCTAAAATGGTTGAAATGGAATATTTGGAAAGAAAAATCCTTTTCCTCCCACACTTGAAGTGCAAACCAAATTAAAAGAACATGTAACCCAAAGTCACATATTGACATTCAAAAGGAAATTGCAGAATTTGAAGATGTGGATCATAATATGGAAGTCATACACGCTCATTTTCATAGTACTTCCTTAGCTTTGCTCCGATGGAGGTATCTTAAAAGTAAGTTGAGTTATTAAGGCTCCTGGCTGTTTAAAATCCTAACTGTCCTATCCATGTCCCTACTAACTTGACAATAATGCAATCTACGAAAATACAAACTCACATTTCACTTTCCTTAGGAGTAGGTTTGTGACAAAATTAAATTTTAACTTATTTTCCATGTAACGTAAAAAATAAGAATGGTCAGTATACCACTTCATTTTACTCTCAAAGAAAAACAAATAAAGCACATAATTAATCCAGGACAAGTAATTCAGGCTCCTCATAAGTGGCAATACATATTTCTGAAATGTCCTCCAAACTAAAGGTTTATAATGAGTGAGACAAGAAATTATAATTCACTCTATCAAAAATCTGAAGAGGGAGGGAATATTTTTGCTATGCACAAGCTGAATCAAGTTAATGAGGCATCTAACATTGCAAAAAGAACGTTGTCTATAAATAAATTCAGTCTGATTGGGATGTATTAGTTGTCTGATAATATTCTGTAGCCTACAGATGCTTTGGGTAGAATGTAGATTTCTTAAAAGAGAAGGCCAATGGAATTACTTCAGCAAAGCTCCAGGTCATTTCCTGTAAATGGCATTAATTTCCTTTAAAATATGACTTTGTATCCATGATAATAGTTCTAAAGTAATACATTTAGCATAAGACTAAATATGCTCTTCAGTTGAAATCTGCCTAAGCCATAGAATTTGGGAAAAGTATCTTCCCACTCACTGAGGCACTTTTTAAATAGAGAATTATCTTAATAAATTTACCCATCCATATTATGACATTATATGTAGTTGTTATTATATTTTTCCCCTGAAATCTGCCCTTCAGGTACGACTCGTGGGGATACACAAGCCTAGCAATAGGATGTGTTTAGAATCTCAGTTATTGCTTCACTTAGACCTAAACGTTGTACATGAGCTTAGACTTATTGTTGGTGGGAGAGATGGACTTTTATTAATGAGCACCTGTTATTTCTGATTAGTGGCCAGTTGTTTTTCTTCTTATTTTTCTGAATATTATAGGGGTACATATGTTTTGGTTACATAATTTGCTTTTGTTCAGTTTGAGTCAAAGTTATAAATGTGCTGTTCACCAAGATAATGAGCATTGTATCCCTTACGTGTGAATTTAACCATCCTGCCTGATTTCCATTGAGTTTTACTTCCATTAATGTGCATGTGTCCATCAATTAGTTCCAATCTAGGATTGAGAGTGCTGAGTGCATGTGCTGTTTGCTTTTCCATTCTTGAGATATTTCACTTAGAGGAATGGTCTCCAGTTCTTTTCATCCAGGTTGTTACAAAAGATACTAGAAGGCCTTTTTTTTTTTTTTAATGACTGAGTATGACTCCAGGGTACACACTTGCCCCATTTTATTAATCCACTCATGTACGGATGGGCGCTTGAGTTGTTTCGACATCTTTGCAATTGTGACTGGTGCTGCTATAAAATGTTCACATGCAAGTATCTTTTTTACTTTTGAGTTGCCAGATGTTTCTACAGAGTGGTATGAATCTAATAATTCTGATCCAATCAGAAGCTCAAGTTTCATGAAACTCGTTTTTTAATAGGATGGTAGAGTCTGGGTGCAGATTATACTTCATATTGGCTATTTGGTTGTTTGCTTTTTAAGAATCTCCTAACTTGTTCATTTACTCAAATTTCTGATAACTATGAAAATACGCGTCTCCTTGAAAAAATTTTCCATATATTCAGCATGAATTTATCTCCACTGGTTTTATTTTCTGAAATTGTTTTGAAAATATAAAATATATGCATCTTTACTGAAAAAAGCTCAATGAGCAGAGAAGATTATAAAGTGGAAAGTGGAAGTAACGCCCTTTTCCACACACCTAATCCTCCTCCCTAATATTCTTCAAGAAGTATTTCTTTGTATTCTTCAAGAAATATTTTAAGAGTTCTGTGAATTCTCAAGGAGCATGTTCTCACTGTCACTTTCCCATTACTCGTTTCCCCTGAATTATTTCCCTGCCTCACTTACCTGGCTTCCTTGTGCTCTAGAATTAGTCCTTCCACCTAAAAATGTGTTGATTAACCTGGATCTACTTGTTCAGGAGACATTCAACTCTTAAGCCCTCCCTTAATTTTAATTGTATTGAAAGATTTTACAGGTTTTGAATTGAAATTCTGCGAGTCTTATTGATGATAAATTTTTTCTATAGTGTTTTCTATTTTGTTCTGTTCTATGCTAGTGTCAGAGTGGAGAGTGGAATAAGAATATCTTCATACTGCCATCTTTTACTTAATGTTCCCATTTCTTTATTCCGTTTTTTTAATAGGTCTCTCTGTTTTGTCTTAGATAAAATGTTGACCAAATTACAAATGTTTTGTTGTTCAGAAGTTCTCTCTAGACACATGCACTTTTTCTCATAATCTTTTCTCCCTCCAAAATTTTCCCAAAAAGAACCCCAAAATTTTAGGGTTGAGAGAGATTTTCAAAGTATATAATCCAGCCTCTAGCTGATGAATAATGCTTCCTGTGATATTCTCCATCATTTTTTGTTTTTTACTCTCTATTTGATAAGATAAAGTGATGAGGGGCGGCGCCTGTGGCTCAATGAGTAGGGCGCTGGCCCCATATGCCGAGGTGGCAGGTTCAAACCCAGCTCCGGCCAAACTGCAACAAAAAAATAGCCGGGCGTTGTGGCGGCACCTGTAGTCCCAGCTACTCGGGAGGCTGAGGCAAGAGAATCGCTTAAGCCCAGGAGCTGGAGGTTGCTGTGAGCTGTGTGATGCCACGGCACTCTACCAAAGGGCCAAAAAGTGAGACTCTGTCTCTACTAAAAAAAAAAAAAAAAAAGGTGACGTGACGAGGAACACACCACTGCATGACATGCTCATTTTATCGTCTGCTTTTCAAGAACTGCCCCTTACTGCTCCTAGTTGCATCTTCTTCAGCCTTACAGGGTGAGTCTAATTTGTCTTCTAGAACCACATCAAATCTTTAAAGGCTTGTTTGTTCTTCCTTTCTTCCCTGCTCATAAAGTTTCGAGATGTGGTAAAATGTTTCCACTTCTTTTCATCATGTGTCAAATGTAATAGTTTTCCATCATTTTATAATTCTAATTCATTCAATTAATCCTTCATTGAGTAGTGACTATGTGCAGGATCTATACTCGGCACCAGGTTTATAGTGACTATGAAATGACCTTAACCCTGGAGGAGCTCATGTTGGTCATCGTCAGTCCCCAACTCCCAGTCTAATGTGCCAGGGCTGAGCAGGGTATAGATGAGCATAAGATATTCATTAAAGTATTAGGAGAGTAAATAGGATTGATTGTGGCCAGATAAGTTTAGCGTTGGGCAAACTCTTAATGGCTTCTGGTTCTATTTAGAATAAACATCCAAATTTCTTTGGTGGCCTGCTCCTTTCTGCTTGATCTGGCCCTTGCCAGCTCCTATGACTTTATTCTTACAGTTCTTATGTTCCAACTACACTTTAGCCTTTGGTAAATTTTCCAAACAAACCAGCTTTTTCTTGACTTGGGACCTTTGTCAGTGCTTTCTTTTTGACCTAAACTTGATGAAGGTCAAATACATATTTGTTGAATCAATGTATTAATCAATCAATCAATTTAAACAAAATTTTCTCCCTCAAATCCTGAACTTCTCAGGGCTTTCAGTATGCAAATTTATAGTTTAAATCTCCCTGTGGGATTCTGAGTGGCTGACTCCTGTAATCCTAGCACTCCCACAGACCAGGCACAGGAGGATAGGTTGAGCTCAGGAGGTGGAGATCAGCCCAAGGAAGAGTGAGATCCCGTCTCTATGAAAAATAGAAAAATTAACCAGGTGTGGTGGCGAGCACCTGTAGTCCCAGCTTCTTGGAAGAGTGAGGCAGGTTTGCTTGAGCCAGGAGTTTGAGGTTTCTGTTAAGTTATGATGACACCAAAGTAGTCTATCCAGAATGACTGAGGAGTAAGATTCTGTCTAAAAAATAATAATAATAATAAAAAAAAATATATATATATATGTATATATTCTAACAAGATGATATAGCATGTAATGAGTCCCAAAATTATTTACCAGAAAATATTTTTTCATGCAACATCTCTAAGGACAAATTTATGATGTACATACTTTGAGAATTATGGCAGAGCAAATATCTGCATCTTATGAATCCTGGTTGCCACCAATTAATTTATGCAGTCTTGGGCAACACATTTCATTTCTCACGATCTCATGTTGTGTTTCTGAGGGAGATCAGTAAAGACCCAGCTTTTATTTTTCTAATGTTTCTGGAAAAAATAAAAAATGAAAGAGATGCCAGATAAAAATTAAAGCATTTTATTTGTAGTAAATGTCAGTGGGAGGTCAGAGCTGAGTCTGAAAGACAAATGAACATGCAGACTGAACCCAGAACTTGAACGTGGCTGGATTGTGTCAGACCGTGTGTGGTTTTTCCATTTATGAAGTAAACTGTCTGCGTCTGGAGATAACTTCCCATAGGAAGCTGCAGACCAAGTGAACCACAGGTGCAAAGGCGCCGAGAACTCCCAGTCAGTAAAAGCAAGAGGAAAATTCTGCTAAATATGACCAGGCAGTCTTCAAAATTTGTCAATCAAAGTAAGAAAATCTTCCGACCTGGTGTGTCACACCACTGCAAGGAAGAAAACTCACAAATAGAGGACTAGCATTCTACCCTAACACTGAAGTTTTCTCATCTGTAAAGTGTTAAAACTACCCTGCTATACATGTTGTGAACAGTAAATAACCTGTGTGAAGGACCTGGAAGAGTCAACAGAGGCTACTTTCTAAGTGCCAATTCCTTTTTTTTTTTTTCCTATTTTACACATTAAAATTCTTTTCTGGATAGAGTTTCCAGCACTTGAAGCCAGTGTGAACTCAGCCCCATTCCTCAAATTCTGAATCTGAACACGTCTTAAAAGAAAGTAGGTTAGAAGCCATTACTAAATTTAAATGTGGTATCTAGAATTTTGTAGTTTTCCATAGATGCAGCATCTGATCTCTCTGATGTAATTTCTAGGCACCTAAGTTCCAACTAAGGGGAAGCTTTTTCTCACTTTCATCTTTATTTACAGAGTCTTAACAATTAGTCTTATTTTTTTAATATCTTGTTTGGTGAATCATTTCCTTTCGAGGATTAGAGATTGGTTGTGGTCGTGTTTGTTACTCAATGAGGCCTTGATTTGTTTAATCTGTAAGTATGCAGGGAGTTAGGAAATATGTTTTAGAAGGAGATGATATGTTTCAATCCTGAGATGATTGATTGATAGCTGGAGGAATAATAGTTAGAAGTGCTAGCTGGGGTCATATTCAAAAGTTACCTCTTCAGAAAAGCTTTGATGATCATTTTATCAGAAATAGCTATACCTTTTAGATCATATTATATTTCCTTACTGTGCTTTATTGTCTTTTTTAAAAGATACTCTTGGCATGGCGCCCATAGCACAGTGGTTACAGCACAGGCCACATGCAGCAAGGCTGGCGTGTTCGAACCTGGTCAGGCCAGATAGACAACAATGACAAATGCAACAAAAAATAGCCAATGGTGGGTGCCTGTAGTCCCAGCTACATGGGAGGCTGAGGCAAGAGAATCGCTTAAACCCAAGAGTTTGAGGTTGCTGTGAGCTGTCATGCCACGGTACTCTATCAAGGACAATATAGACTCTGTCTGAGAAAAAAAAAAAAGATATTCTTAAGAAACACAATATTTTCTTCTTGTTATTTTCTTCTCACCATAACATGAGAATAAGTTATTAATCTTTTTGCTTGTTTATTATTTTGCTGATAGGATATAGTGTCATGAAAGCTCTGTCCTGACTGGTGTGTTATCTCCAGAACTGAACGGAGCACCTGGGTCATCATGAGTGCTCTGTAAGGTTTGCTCAATAAAAGAATAATCAATGGCTTGGAAAGAGGAGACCGTGGAGGATAAGGTGTACCTAGTATCGGTTTACTGCCTTTCAGCTCAAAATCGACCCTTCAATGCCTGTTTTACACCCATGGACAGAATTCCTTTCAGAATTTCTCCTTTACATTGAACAAAACATTCATCTTTCTTTGGGGCATGCTCTGGACCAACACTGCAGGATGACAGGGCTTCTGTTGGTTGTAGCGGTTGTGCTATCAGTGTAGGTGGGAGGACATCCAGTGGTTCTCTGCACCATCCCCGTATCCACAATGTGCACTCCCTCAGCCATCTCACAGCCCCATTTAGCTTGGCAATCACCTTCCCACAGCACCACCCACACATGGCTTCTGCATGGCATCCTCTCACCCTCTAGGTCTCATACCTCGCATTGACTCTGATCTCTCTGTGCCCTACAGGCCTGCTTCCTGCTTACTGAGGAACTGAGACCAGCACTGACGTTGGAACATCAGAAAACTTTTATACCATACCATCTTTGGCCATGCCTTTGAGCTTTAGCATGGTGCTGAGCTCATTGTGAAGGGGAAATGGGTGTTAGTAACCAATGGCTTGCAGTAGCATCACAGGTGCTTGAGCTATTAACTGTGATTTATGTGCATAATACCAACTTAAGCCAAGGCTTTGGAAACTCAAGTGGGTATTACATTTGACCATGAAGCAGTACTGAATCCAATAATGACAGGAATGTGAGACACAATTGTTGGGAGCACCCCTGAGTGTTTATAAGTAAAAATGACAATTTCAAGTCCATTGTTTCCCAGCTTAAGTCACAACCTGATAACAAAAGTGTTTCCATGATATCCCTAATAATGTCTTATTTCCTATAACCATAGGGCTGATATTGATGAAAATCAAATACAAATTTAATTGTATGGGTTGCTAAATTATAAGGAGAGGTAAATATGCACTCTTGGTAATTTTCTCATATAACTGTTTAGAGAATGGAAAATTCCATTCTTTATAGAGAGTGGAATTCTTTTAACCTTGCAATGGAGCTGTCTGGTTGGAATGAAATGAAACTAACAATTTTGGTTCCACGCATCATGCTGAGTCTCGCTTGTTAGTGAAAGTAGCTTGCCCCCCCCATATTCAAGGAGACTAACCTTTTAATGCTTGAAAAAACATATGATAATCATACTTACGTGCCTTGAAAAGTGGGGATTCTTTTCTTCAGAAAGAATTATCTGCTGCCACAATTATCATTGCTATCCTTAGACCCATAACTATGGTCAAATTTTAGCATTTTTTAGGGGAAGTGGTGAGTTTTCTCTTCCTCAGCACTATTGACAACTTGAAATAAATTATTTTTTTGTTTATTTGTTTTGTAAAGACAGTATATTCCTATATTTCCCACACTGGACATGAACAACATGAACATCTGGGCTCAAATTATCTTCTTACCTCAGCCTTCCAAGTAGTTGGAACTACAGGTACATGCCACAGCAAGTGGCTTTAGATAAGTCTTTAATGTGAGGGACTGTGCTGTACATTATAGAATATTTAACAGAAACCCTATTGCTACCCCCTAGATATTTGAAAACTTGTCCCTTACTGTCAGTCATACAATGAACAATATCTCCAGAAATTGTCAAATATCTCTTAGGGTCAAAATCACTAGCAATTCAGAATCAACCACTGCAGGGCAAACAATTGCACATTATGAGCCAGGAGGAAATAGCTTACATACCAAAGGAATTCAAAGATTTTTCTTTTCTACAAATCAGCAAAATCCTATATACAGGAGTGGATTCTAAAGGGTTAGATCAAGGGAAGCAAAATACAACAGTATACCAGATTTAGTCAAAATTTATTGATACTACTTATAAGAGATTTGAATTCTAATATTTTATCTCATGAAGCTGGCTCCAACAACTCAGTTGGTTTGTTGACTGAATGGTGGCCTATGTTCAATGCAATTGAGATTCCAGAGCTTCTTTGGCAAGACTTATGGAGACAGAAAAGTTGGACTGGATTTATCATGCATGATCTATATTGCTACCTCTTAATATTTCCTTGAGAAGTCTCAGAGGACACTGCCTTAATTTGGGCATTGATATTAGTGTGAGGGGTACCTAAAGCCTTGCAGAGCTCTGTGGTTGATCACTATTTGGGGGCAGCTGTGACCAGAGGGGATGCCAACATTGAGAAGGGCTCCCTAATTTCAGTAGGGCTTATGTGACCCCAGGATGGCAAAGGCTAAGTGGCCACACTTAATTGTCAAAGATGGGGTGAGCATGCCAACTAGAAAAGGCAGTAGAGACTTACGAGAAATAAAAATGCCTTTGCCTATAAAGATCTTTTGTTGTGGCTAATTGATCAGAGTCCCCAGGAATGAAATAGATAATCAGACTACCAGACTAGAACTATTTATTAATCAATAGATTATGATTTTCAGTTTATTAATGTGTTTGTTTCATATCCCAGCATTTGCTCTATCTTGGTGAACATATTCTGTGCAGTCATAAGAATGTGAATTCTATCCTTGTTTGGTATCAATTGAGAAAAACTTTGGTATCCAAAAATATTACTTGAGTCACCATAGTCTCTTATCTAGTTTCAAGAATTCCATCAGTTCATATACCCAGAGATGCTTAATTGAAAGGTGAGCCAGGTCTCCCTGGGATGGAACCCTGTACCACAGTTGCAAGTACACACTGTAAGTTTCTCTCCAAGCCTTCTCCAAAGGGACCCCCAGCAAACATACCTTCAGAAAACACCTAAGCTTACATATTTGAATAACTGGAGGACAGAGTTCAGGGCAACCTCATCTACTGGCAAGTGAAGAGAATTTACTGAAAAGAAGAAAGCTCGAGAAATTTTGTGGATAAAATTGGCCTAAATCTTTAGTTGATCCATGCACAGGACAGATTCCAAGCAAAAGGTGACAGAATTAAAAGGAGAAATAGACAATTCCATAATCATGGGAAGACATTTAATTCTCAATAATTTATGAAACAACTAGGATCAGTAAAGACCCAGAGGGTACAAACAACTCCATCAACTGTCTTGACATAATTGATAGCAAACAAGAATAGAATTCACTTTCTTACAACTGCATGGAATATGTTCAACAAGATAGACCAAATGCTGGGATAGGAAACAAATGTGTTAATAAACTGAAAAGGATAAAATCCCTATATAGTAGGCAAAAAAGTAACTATGTAACTAAGCAAAGTACCTAGAGCATTTTTATACTTAATAAAAAAAAATCTGAAGATTGAGTAAATTTAGGCCTGAATAGATTACAGAACTTGGTTGTGTTAATTGAACTATGAATATAAAGACATCTGCCCTACCCTCTGTCTCAGAATAATTCTGAAGGGGCATCCCCCTTTAGAACGTCCTGTCAGGTTCACTGAGGCCTCTACTTATTAGAGTTCAGTTTCTCTCATGGATCAATTCTACATTCTTCTATGCCCTCCTGCGGTGTGGTTACAAAGAGCACTCCTAATAAACAAATCTCACACTAATCTCTATATTTTTTTCAGAGAAACTTGCAACAGGCCCTTAGAGAAGGTAAGTGCTAATTGGCAGAAAAAATATATGTTCTTTTGAACTATTTTCCACTTTTCTGGCTGTCGTATTTTTTTTTTTTTTTTCCTTTTTGTAAATTCTTTGCTCCTGTTTTGAATTTCCTAAGTTTCCCAAGAGTCTTCTGATAAAGCTTTGGTGTACTGGTTTTCAACTGCTACCATAACAAATTACCATATGTTTAGTGGTTTAAAACAATACACATTTTTCATCTCACAGTTGTATAGGTCAGAAGTCTGAGCGGGTTCAACCACTTTCTTTGTTTTCTTGTTTGATTCACGAGGCCAAAATCAAGGTTATAAGACAGACTGGACTTGTATCTGAAGGCTTTGGTGAAGAATCTACATCTAAGTTCATTTGGGCTGTTGACAGAATTCAGTCTTAGGCCTAAAGTTACATTTCCTTGCTGGCCGTAGGCTGGAATTTTCTTCCTAAGAGGCCAAATCCCTCATGCTGTTGCCTTCTCCTCTTCACACCAACAAAGTCGCATTTGTTTCTCTCATGTCCTGATTCCTTCTGCTGCATCTTTCCTGACTCCACCAGAGAAAGTTTTCTGCTTTTAAGTGGTTCTTTTGACTCACTGGAATAATTTAGGATAAACTCTGTTTCAAGGTCTATAACCTTAATCATATCTGGAAAATTAAAAAAAAACAAACAAACACTTTTGCACATATGCACAGATTCTAGAGATGATCATGTTGATATCTTCCTGGGGCCATTATTTGGCCTTGTATTTAGTGCTTCCAAGTCAGCTCTAACATAATGTATAACCTGCAGCTTGCTAGGTAATGTCCAGAACTGGCATGATTGTCCTCTTTTTCAGGCATATGGCAAGGAAAGAAAGCTGAGCTTTTAATCAAATGGCAAAATAAAGGTATTTTTCAACAAGGGATGACTTAAAAAGCTTAATGCTACACAGAATTTGGGTTGAGAGAATTCCTTGAGGATTTAATCCAGAAAAACAAACAAAAGAATGAACAAAAGGGAGAGATAAAATATGGAAGGAACAATTGACCCATCCCAGAAATGCAATGAAAAAAGTAGAGTTTAGAAACGATGCATTAAGTTTACAAACCATCAGTCGAAACTGAAAGGGAGTCAGACCAATATGAAAATAACATTTAAAAAAAGATGTGCTATGCCAAATAATATGAACACAAAACTCTGGATTATGAAGATTTATGTTTCTTTTGGTGACTTTTTTTTTTTTTTTTTTTTAGACAGAGCCTCATTTTTCACCCTTGGTAGAGTGCTTTGGCCTCATAGCTCACAGCAACCTCAAATTCTTGGGCTCCAGTGATCCTCCTGACTCAGTGTCTTCATTTTTAGTAGAGATGATGTTTCACTCTTGCTCAGGCTGGTCTCCAACTCCTGAGCTCAAACAATCCATCTGCCTCGGCCTCCCAGAGCGCTAGAATTACAGGCGTGAGCCACTGTGCCTGGCCTTCTTTTGATGATTTTTTTTTGCATTTTTTGGTTGGGGCTGGGTTTGAACCCGCCACCTCTGGCATATGGGGCCGGCGTCCTACCCCTTTGAGCCACAGGCGCCACCCTTCTTTTGATGATTTTTTAAAAAAATGAATTGGAAACTCCAAGAAGCTTCCGGAAAGACAAAATGCTTTGTAAGAAGCAATTATCTAAATATACAGAAAACAAAATATATATGTTGATTTGAGCAATTGATGGAAGTGTACAAAAAACATATTTGATCCTGATATTTGAGGCATTCTACTTTGAACCGTAGTTCCTCAGTGACCCAAATATAATAACACACACATAATTGAATTCTATGGTACTATAGTAAATAATGTGCATTATAATATCATCTACAATGGTTTGGATTCTCATAATGCATTTGAATTTATGTAATAATATTACATACATGTATGTGTAATATGATTTTAAAACATCTTAAAAAGTTAACTATTACTGTTTAAAATGAAATGTTTTCATAGGAATATTGGAAAATTTGAATAGGACACTACCCATTGATAAACCTTAAAAAATTAATAAACTGAGAATGAATTATTTAGAGTGATTTTAGTGTCAAGCTCAGAAACATGGAGGAAGAAAACCTGTGGCATTAGTGAAGAAATGTATTTAATACTGAATGATAGATAACTCTGATAGAAGCCTTGCTTTGAAACCTTAGGATTTCAAAACCCTAAGTAGAAGAAGGAAAATGTTTTTGGCTCATCTTAGTGCAGATAACATTAAAATAACATTTCTGTGTAGATTGAAAAGCTCACAACGTAGTCAGTATCAGATACAGGAATGAGAAGAAAGCCCCCGTGTATGACCTCTCTCTGGTGATGGTGTAACCGTGCGGAATATGAGTGTATAGGACAACAGAGGTCAAGAAAAGGGCAAGTTCATCTGCTTGAACTAAAGCTAACCTTTAGAAACTAATGATGTTGGTAAATGAGATAAATATTAGTATCTTAAAAAAAAAAAAAGAAAGAAAAAGAAATTCAATTCACTGAGGAAAGTGCCTACTTGGAATATATTTAAAAGTAAACCATTCTTTTAATTCTTTTTAAGTATTCAGCCACTAACTACTCAGCCTTTTTTGCTCTCTTCTCTAAAATGAGAAGAAATAACTTCACATGAAAAAGTTTCTGCTTATCACAGAGGAAACTGATACCACATTCTGTGGTACAATGGTATGTTGACACAAATCGGTGAAACTTCATTTTTTTTTTAACACAAAAATCTCTGGTGGTATGTCTCCACACAGTTTGAACATCTCCAATCTGAAAATCTGAAATCTGAAAGGCTCCAGAATTCAAAACTTGTTGAATGCGGACTTGACACCACAGTGGAGAATTCTACACATATGTACTTAATACAAACTTTGATTCACCCACAAATGTATTATAAGTACTGTTTAAAATTACCTTCTGGCCATATATATAAAGTGCATAAGAAACATAAATGAATTTTGTATTTAGACAGAGGTTCCATTTCCAAAGTATCTTATTATGCACATGCAAATATTCCAAAATCCAAACAAATCTCAAATCCTGAACACTTCTGAGACCATGCATTTTGGATAAGGAATAATTGACCTGTATTTTTCTTTTCTCTGTTTTTTCTGTTTGTCTTTTTAAACATTTTCAAGATCTTTCCTAAAGATGTAATGGTTATGTTTGTGTCAGTTTGAAGAGCATTTTTGGATTAGATTAACATTTAAATCAGTAAATAGTAGATTGCCCTCAATAATGTGAGTGGGCTTCAGCCAGTTAGTTGAAGGCTTCCCAAGAACACGGTAAGTAAAGCAAGCAGACAGCCCTCAGAATGGGAGAAGATATTTGCAGGTTATGTCTCTGACAAAGGTTTAATAACCAAAATAACTTTCTTTGAAAAACATGCTGTCATTTACTCACATAAAGATAAGGTCCCAGAGCATAACAGGGGGAGAAGGCTGCTTGAATGCCTGCTTTTTAGGCCCCAAACTGTCTGGAGGCTGTAATTTATCTTCAAACAACACAGCCCGGACATTCCTAAGATATGCCGTTGACTTGTATGCAAGTCCCCAGCCTCCAAGCCAGCCATGAGTTATGGGAATTTTATCTCCTGCATTCTCAGATTATACGTCCTTTTTTGGTGTTCTATCCTGGTCTCTCCTAGACTGTGCCAAACAAGATTGTTTACTAGCTCACTCTGAGACTGGCAGAGCCAAAGACATATAGACCTTTCGCCTATACCTACATCTTCCACATCTCAGCCTGATGTAGGCATGAGCCCTGCCAGGGTCAAGCACCAAAGTGGGGCTACGATTCTGCATCGTCACCATCAGTCCCAGGACTTGGTTTTCATCCTGATCTCATCTACAAAGAAAGAATTGACCCTTTCATATTACCCTCGAGGTTGTCTTATTTTGCATGTGTGTGTGTGTGTGTGTGTGTGTGTGTTTTCTTGGCTTCAATATCTCCTTTCCCTATGCTGATTTTCAGAGACTCTAGAAGAAACCACTTCATACTACAACCTTTATACCACTATTGTCTTAACAAATCCTAATTGCCACAGACCCTAGTTCTCCCATCGCTGTGCCATGACCCTCACTTTATCTTCAACCATCACTGATGATCTTGTGAATATCACTGCAATTTATGTATCACTGTTGAGCCACTCTCCCAGGAAGGACAGGATACCTGCTACAGTAAATTTTAAAATAACCGAATTCCATAATTCCATTTTTGAGGGTTTGATTCCTGCATCCACTCCAGATACCATTTATCCCAAGAGTCCTCACAGGAAACAGAACTATCAAAGGTTAATATAAGGGAACTTTAACTAAGGCACTATTTACAAAGGCATGGGGGATGGGGATGGAAACCACCAGGGATAGGGCAAAACCCTGAGGCTATATAACAGGAAGGCCTTTGCACAACAGAACTGACAGAACAAGAGGAGAGGGTAGTTACGAAAGCAGAGAAAGAGAAAGCAAGAGAGTGAGAGGGAAAGATAGATAGATAGATAGATAGCAGGCCCGCTGCCTGGTACAAATTGTAACTCTTAAAGATGCAGCAGTCACAAGTTTGTAGTTCATCAATAAACTTTTCTACCTCCCTCTCTTTTCTTCCTCCAATGTCTGCTGCAGCTCTCTATTGACTGACCCTACCAGAAGATTCCCATAGCTCCAGGCACAGTGGAAAGCAAAGAAGAACTGATCTGGAGAACCAAAAGGAAGCTGTCCAGCTCACCCCCAGACAGTGCTGTCTGCTGCAATCTCTTGTTTAGTTTTTCTTGTTTTATTTCCAGTTAATGTGAGTGTAAAAAAAATACTAGGATATAATATTTGCATTTGGCAGGTAGAGTCCTCTCTTACACTTGTGTCTGACACACAAAAGCTGCGCCATATACCCTGACATAGTGTCCATTAAGTGTGAGCACACCAATCCCCTCACCTCCTCTCCTCTCCCTCGCTCTGCCTCCCCCCAACCTGAATTGAATTGAGTTATTGTCTTATGTGGGCTTGTAGATGATCTATTGTTTCGCTTTAAAGACTGGGTCCTCTCTAGCAAAGGGGATATTGGAAATAAAAACAAAGAATAGCTGTTCTTTGCAGAAACAGAGGGTAGACAGAATCAGAAACTGCAATTCAGCTTTGAGGTCTGGTTTATTAGATTTGCTGTAATGAAGTGTTACACTGAGAAAATGCACAAAATTGTACTCTTTTGTCATGTATAAAGACTTGGGTAGAAATATTAAACACTAAGCATCCTGTTCTGCTTGTCAGTCAAACATAAAAATGTCCTTGAAAACAAGTTTTTTCACGAAACTTGCAATTCAACAATTTTTTAATATTTTATGGATTGTAATCTTTAGGAGCCTTTGGACATGTTACACTGCTGGCCTCACGTATTAATTCATGAATTACCTAAATAATGGTTTCAGATTTCCACCTCCTTTCATAATCTTAAGAGTCTACAAATTTAATTCATTTCCCCTTTGTACTTTAAGGTAGATATCCAACCTCCATAGACCTCTTATTTTAAGTAAAATTTTAAGGATCTGTGTCTCTTTCTATAACATCATATGAATCACAAGTGTGTGATTTGATTCAGTGGCTTCTACTTTCTATAAGTTCTACCAGGAGATACTGAGTTCATAGCAGAATTAACCTACTTAAACCTATATTTCTCTATTTATAAAGTACAAAATAAAGCCATGACTCAAGTTCTTTTTATGTAACATAAGAATTAGAATGTGTTAGTCCTTGGTTTCCTTTTCAGGCTTCAAATTCATGATCTTCGTTGAATTATTCAAAAATATAAGATATAGATTATGCACAATATATGAACTTCTGCCAAAAAAATATACTTTGAAATCTATTTTCAGTATTTTTATTTAATTTTCTAAATGTATATACGGAAGAGTTAATGTAGCTGGGTATAGAATAGTGAGTTGTGAGAGTTTCCACTTAAAACTCTGATAATTTTATGGCATTGGTGTTTTGTCAGGAGAAATCTCAAGCCTGTTTGGTTTTCTATTTATTCCTAATTAATCTATTATTCTCTGGCATTGACATTTTTATTCTGAAAATAAATTATTCCTAGCCCTAAAATACCAAAATGTCAATAGGATACATGTAGGGGATTTTCATTAAGATTCTCTGGAGCAGTGGTTCTCAACCTTCCTAATGCTGCGACCCTTTAATATTGTACCTCATGTTGTGGTGACCCCAACCATAAAATTATATTCATTGCTAGTTCATAACTGTAATCTTGCTACTGTTATGAATCATAATTTAAATGTCTGATATGCAGGAGACCCACAGGTTGAGAACTGCTGCTCTACAGTGTGGTGAGGCTTTCAATCTGTGATGAGATTTTTGGATTCACTGTAATATTTGATTCACCTACTATAACTTTCATGGTTTCTTCTTTTCAATTTGTTCTGTCCTTTCTGTGCAAATACTATTTTTCTTAAGTTAGAGTTCCATGTGCTCTCCATACTCAACTTTCTTTGCTGTTTTATGATCATTGTCATTTTAATCTTCCTTTAAGAAAGACTCTGAATTCTGTCCTGTATAGTACTAACATATTTTTCTGAATTGCCAATTCTGTCTAAACTGCTGATTTAAATCACTTACTCTGCCACTTACTTTCCGCTTTTTCCAGATCAATTTTATTTTCATCTAAACTTCTACTTTATGCTGTCTCCTGTTCTTAATGTTTAAGAACATGAAAGAGTGGCAGTGCCTGTGGTTTATTGAGTACGGTGCCAGCCCCATATACTGAGGGTAGCGGATTCAAACCAGGCCCCAGCCAAACTGCAACAAAAAATAGCCAGGCATTGTACTGGGAACCTGCATTCCCAGCTACTTGGGAGGCTGAGGCAAGGAATTGCCTAAGGCCAAGAGCTGGAGGTTGCTGTGAGCTGTGACACTATGGCACTCAACTGAGGTGACACTCAACAAAGTGTTGAGGTGACACTCAACCAAGTGAGACTTAGTCTCTAAAACAAATGAACAAACAAACAAACAAAACCATAAAAGATAATTTCAAAACAGTTTTCTGTTCTCTTGCTTAAAGTGCTTTTAAGTTGAAATATCCTCATCAGGACATGTGGAATTGTTCCTATTCTCTTATTCTCCAAATACATTTCATAAATCATTCCTGTTTCTGAAAAATTATACAATGAGCTGGGAATTAATCCTGGAGTTTTGCAACAGACAATTAGATCTAGCCTCTCTCACCTAAAGGAAAACCCCATATGATCTCTGTGTAGGGGCAGAGAGGTGGTCAGGATTCCTTTTATAAGCTAATGAAAGCTGCAATCATTGTCCACAGAAAATATTTGCAAATAGTTAAAGGATAAAGAATCACTTTCTTACTGACTTCTTCCATGCCATTGCACAATTCCTTCTCTCTAATGGGTGTCCAGTAAATAAAACACAGGTGTAGTAACAGATTTTGACTGGACAATAATGGGAGAGTCTGATAGAAGATTTGGGTGAGTTGTTTAATTATACAACTAGTGTGTTTGTTAGTATAGCAACAGGTAACATTTAATAAGTGCTAACTATGGGCCAGGCTTTATATTAGGCCTTTCAGATATTAATTTAACTTGATCTTCATAACTGTTTGAGGATGCCTTTATTATTATTATTTTTATTCCCATTTTACAAATACCTATATACTCGAGTATAAGCCGAGTTTTTTCGGCACAAATTTTGTGCCGAAAAACCCGAATTTGGCATAAATTTTGTGCCAAAAATACTCGGCTTATACTCGAGTATATATGGTAAGTAAATTAAATAGTTCTCCAAGGCCAGTTACAGACAGTAAGTGGGAGAGCCAGGATTCAAGCCCATCCAGAGCTCATAGTCTTCATCATAGTCCTCTACAGGAGGTAGTGACCTCTTTATCAGAGGAGGTGGTCAACCATGTGAACTCTGGCCACTAATCAGAGCTGTTGTAAAAGTGACACATACATAAAGTGGACTAGAGAATGTCTACACCATTTTCATTTCCAAGAATCTATAACTTTAGGAGACCTACCATCATCATGCTACATAAAAGTACATAAAAGTATAAACACCACCTTAACCCTCAAGTCAAAACCTAGAGGAATGAATGAAATGTAACTCTCTTTCTTTGTCTTATGTAACACCTGAAACACCTTCAGTGGGGTTTAAAGAATGATCAGGAGCTCAAGTGTGCCATAGTTCTTGCTTGTCTCAGGTGTATATTCTCAATTTGATGATGGGCAGCAGGAGAGAGGGGCCCATCTTCCAGGGAAGAGGTCCAGCCCACTCGTGGACCCTGGAGAACCTCTGCAGAAAACTCTCAGTACTCATCTGTGCTTCTGGGAAATAATATCCAAGAGCCACTGTGTCACCTCAGGACACAGTGAAGAGATGCGTCTTTTATCAACAATATCTCTGACTTTGGCCTGAATGTAGACTTTGGGGAACCACATTTCTGGATGCTTTATAAACTGCTGAATGATTTCACATTTTCCCTATGCTGTGTCACACCCTGCTTCACTGGGAAGACAGCAGACTCCTCGTCCTCAAGCTCCACCCAGGACAGCTTCTTCTTACCTCTACCCACAGCTGGGAAGCTTTGGGGTTCTTCCTTCCAAATCAAGTGAGTCCTGTTTCCCCTGCCTCAGGAATTGGGACTGGGAATCTGTCGTCCAGTGTGCTGCCTCCTGAAACAAAGTGCTTTCAGGTGTTAGACCAGCTGACTGTAAACTTCTTATTGTGGAAGAAGAGTGAAGACCAAAGGTCAGAAAACTTTCTGAAAGCCTCTGGGGGCTATTCACATTGGAAAATAAATCCTTTCTGACAGGGACATCAAGGGATAGAAATCCCACAACTGCAGGATATGCTCTATCTCCTTTGATATTCACAACACCACCAAAAGGTAATTAGAATTATTATGTCTTTTATCAGATGGAGAAATGGTGAATTGAGTTACCAAAACTCACACCAAAAGCTAGTGGCAAAATTTGGACTCAAACATTGTCCTGACTCCAGTACCCAAGTTCTCAAGACCAGATGGCAAAATGTAGAGAAAGAGACAGAGAGACAGAGAAAGAGAGAGGGACACAGAGGGGACTGATAGTGCTTTTTACTGAGATCTTGTCCATTAGAACAGGATCAGCAAGGGGTTGTTCTGGTTAGTTTACCCAGTTCAAAGGTCCCCCCCTCCCCCACCTTCAGAAGTCTGTATATGTGAACATGTGTGTAAATGTGCACTTACACAAGTACAGCATCTTAGACAGGAGCTACAAATACACCTTGCACTCAACAGTTAATGGTGCATCCTGGTGGGCCCCTTCAAAAAAATGTTATTTCACTGTCAAAGCACTGATGAGCTTGACTACCAGGGAGCCTCAAAGCCTTCAGGGATCACCTCTTTTGCTTTAGCTTCTGCCTCTGATGCCAAGGCAAAGGATTTGGTGCTTCTGTCTCTGAAAAACTTGTCAGCACCATCACACTCATGGGACAGAACACAAACACTTGCCAGGAAGAGTCATTCAGTTGTCCCAGTAGCCCCTGTGGCTCTTAACGCACCTTTAACATTCATGTAGATTCAACGATGGGGTCCTCTTCCTGTAGTGTAAGGATCTGTTGCCCTCTTTCTCCAGGTTTTTAACAAAAATTATCTTTTCCCTGACAACTTCTTGACATCCACGATTGTATAGCTCTATGTTCCATACCACTGTTTATCAAATTTTCTACCTCATGGCACACTTGAATCTATAGTTAAACTGCCATTGCACACTTAAATTATGCTGAGAATTTTTAAAAAGGAATATACTTATGTGCTTTGAACTTCTTTCAAAACAATTAATGATCATTAAAATCACTGCTTCATATCGTTTGCTCAGAAATCTCTCTCCTCTGGTTCCACTTTTTCTGGTTTCCTCATTGATTAGAACAACCACTTGTTTTGTGGTGCCACTTTTCTTATAGTTTTTAAAACTTATCACCTTGTGATTGCCCTCAAAGTATGACCCTATTGATCAGTCTTTAACTTATGTACCCAAATATCTAGGTTTATATCATAGAAAAGATTGCTTTTGTCTATTGTCAGAAAAGATTAGTACAACCTACATCTGCTATACTACGTCTGAGTACCTGATGAACATAGCACAAAGTTCTTAACCTAAACTTCTTCCCGGGTTGATTCCTCCCTGCTTGTAAACTCAGATCCTGACAAGGTTATGGTCACACATTTTTGCCTGAAGCTGCCCTCCACTGTCTGAACTCTGACTTTGAGGTTTTCTCTGTGAAGAAGAGCTTTGACATCATGTGTTAGGTGATGGAGAGAGAGGAAGTGATTTTCAAGAGATAGACAATTATAAATAGAGCTGCAATGAACATTCTGGTGCAAATGTCTTTGTAGCAAAATGATTTTTGTTCTTTTAGGTTGATATCTAGTAATGGAATTGAGAGATCATATGGAAGATCAACTTTTAGATCTTTGAGAATTCTCCTTATGATGGAATTGAAATACATTCTTCTTAGTAAAGTATTGCAACAATGAAAAAATGAATATCCAATGTATGCAATACTAATTTGAACCAATTTATAAACAATTACATGTTCACATGAACAATAACCACAAATATAGTCTAGTAAGGGGAGGGGAAGAAGGGGAAAGAGGAGAGGATGATTGACAGAAGAAGGGAGGGTATGTGGGCATCCCACCTAATGGGCACAATGTGTGAGGGGGTCTTTTACAACTTGAACTTTACCTTGGAAGTGAGAACAATGTAATGTAAAAAAATCATAGCCTCATATTATTGTGAAATAAAATAAAGAGAAAATGACACAATCATATTTGCATATAATAAATATACCTTTGGGTCCAGTAACCAGACCTCTCCATAAAGAATTCTGGCTGAGAAAAGAAGATAGAAATGCAATCATAGGTAGAAGGCGGTACAAGATGAAGAAGGATTCATTGAATGACTAAAGAGACTATAATATGGGAGTTAATGGGAAAGAGCTAGTGTTGAGGCAGATGTTGGAGAGAAAAGGCAGCAGCTGAAAGATTCAATGATCAATATAACTAAGAAGACAGTAGAGCATAAGGATGAGAACATATTGGGTGCAGGTGCACTTTGCTTTTGTGTCTTGAGAGAAAAAGAACAGATAGGAGGAAGGTTCCTGGAAATGATGTCCAAGGGAAAATATTGAATAGTCCCTATGAGTTTAAATTACTCCATGAAGGGGGAAGTGACACGTACGTTACAGGAGAGTTTTAATGTAGAGTTTGGTGATGAGTTTTTGAAGAGTGCAAAGGTTTGGATGCACTGCCATGGGTAACAGGAAAGACAGGACCACTGAAGATTGTTTAGAGTCCAAATGAAATGCACCATCATGAATTACAGCTCCTGGCTTGTGTGAGTTTTTCACTATCTCTCGGCTATTCAGAAACAGGGACTGAAAATATGGGCAGCTTGTAGGGTCCAAGTTTTGCTGGAAGTGTGCCTGGCCATGGAGTTAGACTGGGGAGGGATGAGAGTGCTAGTACTAGGCTGGCTACCTGGCACACAACACAGGTTTAGAGGCTGCAAATCACTGTCAGATCAAAGAGCAGGTAGACACAAAATGAATAAGCTGCAACAAAGCATTTGGCAATTAAACAACATTAGAACAATATTGTTAAAGAGAATCCCTACTTGCATCCACTTAACTATTTGGCTTCCTCTAACCTGAATCTCTTTTTCTCTTAGCATGATCTGTGGCCCCTGACTCCTTCTTCCCAACCCACATAAAGTTTTGCTTATTGGCAATCTCCTCACAAACAATGCTCTCTTTGTCTCACCTCCTACCTCCAGGATAACATGCACCTTATGCGTCCAAATACTGGTCACATTCAGGGCCCCACTTATCAATTAAGCCTGTGATATTTTTATGTTCCTCAGGAAACCTCAGAATTAAGGTCCATTACCTGTGTGCTTCCATAGCACATGATCATGCCCCCTATAACAGGTTCTTTTGCACCAACTACCCTGTTCTTCAGATCCTCCTTCAACCAGCCCAGTATCCACCACAGCAATAAGCCCTCAAAACACTCCCACCCACCCTCACCCAGCTGTGTGATTCTCTGCTCACTGACATTTTCTAATTAAACCTCTATTAAACATGATCTCTGATTAAACCCACTATTAAACATGATTAAACCACTATTTTCTGTAACGTATTATCTTCAGATATGGAAGAACTATCTTATTTAATCCTCTAAGGCAAGGTTTCTCAATGTTCCAAATACTGTGAGCCTTTAATAAAGACCCTGTGGGTCACAACCCATAGGTTGAGAATCGCTGCTCTAAGGGATATAAAAGACACAATGAGAGGGTAGGTGTGAGCTGCAATATAGTTCCATGAAGGCCAACAGATGGGAAGCAGCCCATCTTTTCAAACTTCCTCAGGCAGGGTAGAGGGTGTGTGGGACATATTATCCATTCCTGAACAAGAGCTCCAGAGCACTGGTCAACATTTGGAGGCCAAAATAAGCAACTAGGAAGAAGTTAACTCCTACCATTCCAACTAAGCATACACTCTAGGTTCCCCAAAAGCTATGCCAAAAAATCAGCACAGAGTAAAGTCATGACTCTTAGGAGAACATTTACTGAGAAGAATCTCTTGATTCTTATTTTCAGGGAGTGAATTTTCCTGTCAGGAAATGCAGGGGAGCAGAGAGATCTGGCAATCTCGGCAGTGCAGGGAGGCCCAAAGGCACCTGGCCAACTTGTAACCTGCACGAGGTCATGCATGGGGCACAGGCTCTCTGCTGGGCATGGCAGGGGAATGGTCCTGACACAGTTGGGGGCTGCCCTTTTTCAAAGAATCTTCTTACTCCTTCTGTTTTATTCTGCATTAGAAATACACTGTCAACAAGGAATCATTTACTTTCTAATGTGATGTAGGAGGCCATCCCTTCAGTGACAAGTGCCATGTATACTGTGCACCCACGTTTTTGCCCAAAGCATGTCCTCATGCATCTTGTCCATATGTCCATGAGGGGTGCACAGAAGAGTCTTCTTGCCATTCTTAATTGTACATTCCCTGTTGGCTCATGCTTGGTATAAAACAGAAATTGTCTTAGGGCTCCCTGTCCTCCCTTTGCCCACAGATGAGGAGGCAGGAGAAGATAATCCAAGCTGGCAACTGAATTTGTTGAACCAAACTATTCTACATGACTAGTTTCAGAGTTTCTTCTGAGAGGGTGCTTGGAGATTCCACGTTCAGAATTTGTGTTCCCATATGTTCCAGTTGATTCACACCTAAGTTCACTCTTGAGGGCCTTGAATTACTCTCTGATTTTCTAGGCCTTTCAGAGAGTTAGACCCAGACCCTTATCTGAAGAGCCCTCTGGATCACTCAACAGATAATCTTTTGGCCCATTTGCCAGGCTAAGTTCCTGATCCTTCTGAGTATCCTTGTTAAGTGAAGCACTTCTCAGCATCTCTCTTGGAAGCTTCCAGTTTGGCTAAATCCAAAATTCTTTTGTGATTATGCTGCCATGTTTTCTTCAGAAGCTCAGTGCTGAAAGGAAAATCTCTAAGAAGGTTGGGAGTTGGAATACAGACCTTGGAGGACTGGCTGACCAATGTGAGGTTGGGAACTGGAAGACAAAATTCTTCCTGGGATTTCTTGATTACAGAATATAAACCCTACATAATTTGCTGCTCTTTCTGTGACATGTTCCAGACCAGATGGGAAATGTCAGATGGCATAACACACTGTGCCTCATTCTGGGGTTTATGAAAACACACTCCCCAGAACCTAATCTGGGATAGGGAGACAGGTGATAGGACTGGGAGTGGGAATTGAAATTGGGCCTGAGACTGGACCTGAGTGAGGGTTAAGAACTGAGATGGAGCAGAGTTTGACACATGAAGAGAAAAAGGAGATGGTTAATTACTGGGGATTCTTCAGCTGTGAAGGTATTTGAGATTGAAGAACACAGATGTTGAGGAACAGCCACCTGGGACAAGGACCACAAGGGCAGAGACTCACCCTGCAGAGACAGGAGACGGCAGGAGAGCTGGATGTATTTTGCTCCATGTCATCCTCAAAGGCCTTAGGACACAGGAGCTGCTGTCCATATGCAGGTGCTCTGGTTTGCCTTCGCTGGTTAACAGAGGAATGGAATCTGCTGAGCCATGCTTGTTGGCAATTAATACTAACATTGTCCATGAAAAATTTACCATAATTTGCCATGTATACTTTGCACCCATGTTTTTGGCCCAAACATTCCGGAAAACATAACTTCTTGACAAGAGAAGACACATGTGGGGAGGGCTAACATTCCTCTGTAAACATGCAGATTGTGCCACCCTCCCGCAGCCACCCACTCTGTGAAGGCTTTCCCTTCCCTTCCTTGCGGGAGTCATTCCCTCCTCACCAGTTCAGGGGCTACACAAGTTTCCTATACATGTGGCCACTGGGCCAGGAGCTTCTCAGCTGCTCAACCCAAGGGCAGCCATTATGGTCCCTGAGACCCACACAGGGCTCCAAAACCCCTCTGAGCAGGGTTCCCAACCCCCCTCTGTGCAGCAACACCTTTGGCCACAGACTCCACCCAACAAGGCCAGGGCCTGTCTCGCCAGCCCCACCACAGCCCCCTCCCTTGGTCATGCCACTAGGTGGAGGGCACACTGGCTCATTCCCACCAAATCCAGGATTATCCTGGACTGGAGCCTCAGAAACTCAGTAGGTTCAAGAGGGAAAGCACAACAGCTCCTGGAGGCCCATTGGACACCCCCACTCCCAAGCCGTACCACCCACATATGATGCACATTCTTGTTTAACCCTCAAAAATTGGAGCAAAAGTTGCACATTATACAGAGCAAAGTTTGGTAGTTGGGAGCCTGGCCTAAGTTGCTTTGGGAAAGAACCTGTTTTCTTTTCCTCTTCCTTCCACATCATGAAATCACCGCAGTTTTAAACTTGTCTCTCCAAGAAGGCCAGAACATCAGACTTGGGCAGGGAGAGATAAACAGATGTTACTAGGTTGGCTGCAGGGTCTCCCACAAATGAAGCCTTAGAAGGTGAAGGGGAAGAAACTCTGAAGGAGGAGGCTCCCGCAGGAGAATTATGACATTGCTTGGAGGGTCAGTGCCTCTGAATGCTGGGACATAGTGGACAGCTCATTAGCACCATCTGGGGAGAACATCTCCAGAACAAGCTTCCTTAGATAGAAACAGGTTCAGGTTGAGTCACAGCTAAAGTGCATCTGGTAGTGGTGAAGCAGAC
Source organism: Loris lydekkerianus (assembly GCA_963574355.1). Lineage (NCBI taxonomy): Eukaryota > Metazoa > Chordata > Mammalia > Primates > Lorisidae > Loris > Loris lydekkerianus. Next base: position 18,635 of record CAUYPK010062646.1, on the reverse strand, counting down.
AGGCTCTTGGTTCCTGATGGTCAACATTTGAATCTGTGAGACCATTTTGTTGGATAAACTTGGTAAGAGTGACATCTCAGGAAAGGCAGAGATCAAAATAACTTGATGGTGTTCAGAGAAAAAGTCCCCTCTGCTTAGAGAACAACATCTGCTCCCTGAGTGTCACATGGTGGGAGAGGAAGAAAGGCAAGTGTCTGGGGTGCACTATGTCCGCTGTGAATATGGAATCCAAGGGAGGAACAGGCAATAGGAGCAAATAGTGACTGAGTGGTGAGGGTGAAGTTAAGTCACGTAAGGGGTCCTCAGGTCAGAAGAGAAAATGGAGGGTGGAGGTGTAGAAGGTTCAGACAGAGAGGCTGGTGTTAATTCTCCTGGAGGGCTTCCCGGGAGTACAGAGGACAGAGTGGGCGAAGATCGTCTCACGGAAACCATGGGAGTGAACAGGCCTGTGGAGAGAGCAGCATCTTCAGGAACTCCCCGGACACCAGTGGCTTGACTTTAGCAGTTGTTCCATGGTTCGTCTCACAGGAGGCGTCCGGATACACAGCTGATGAATGTGGATGGTACGACGGTGCTACCCTGAGTGCTGCAGAAAACAGAAGGCACAAAGCTGCATTCACAACCAGGTCAAGGAAAGGGGAGCCTACTCATCTAGCAGGGTGGGGCCGCCTGAAGCCGGCTCCCCCTCACCTCACCCCACTCATGACTTCACAATACCCTCTGTGGCCTCCTACCAAGGCCATGACACACCTTCCATCCCATGGGTACCACATCGGATGACCACTGCAGGACACACTGAATTCCTGAAATGTATAGAGCATGCTTTCCAAAGGGTCCAGGAAACATACCAAAAGATTCATCACCTTTTCAGAGTAAAATTCAGCTTCCTTCACTCTTCTGTTTCTCTTTTTTTTTTTAGGTAACTCTCCAAAAGTGGCAAACCTGGAGAGTAGGTGATATGTAAGGAAGATAGGAGCACAGGGATCATACTGGAGTCCCTTCAGGTGAGACCCTTGGGTTATTAAACTCTGATGGCCCAAAATCAGCCGACAAGTTCAAATGGTCAACAGTAATATTAGCAGATTCAAGTCTGTGTGGTTTCATTTATCCAGTACATTACCCACATGCTGCTCAAAACCACCACATGAAGCTCAGACATCAGTGATTACCTCAAAGAGGAAGCTGAGCACCAAGGAAGTCAAAGTGCTGATACAGTCAGGAGACAGAAGTGCTGACTCCAAACCAACCTGGAGTCTTTCCCGGACATCTCCCTTGGCCACCATTGGTGATTACCCAGTGCCCAGGTCAGTCACTGCTTCCTGCCCACAGTTGTCTCAGTGTCTCCTTGATTAATATCCTCCTAGAAGCCTTCCTCGGAGGGCTCTCTTTTCACAGAGACAGTATCTAGCAACTGACCTCCTCTAAGAACATGCACCTGGAGCTGCATGGAAGTAAAGAAGACTCATCATTGGAGAGCTTAGTCAAATACACAGAACCTTACTTTCAATGGTTCACCTTCCATTCCCTGGTTGGCTTTGCCCTGATGCTGCTGAGAACAAAAGGAAGAAAATGGGAGGCTGAGACTCCCTTCTCTCTCACCTTTTCCCTATGAGGCTCAGACAGTCATTATCCAAACATAATGTGCCTCCTCAATTTAACAAATGGAAAGGTGTTCCTCTTATCCATTTTTAAAAGTGATAGAATATTTCACCTTTTCCTTCTTTGAAAAAAATCAAGGGAAGATTTGGTTGTGGAATCTCCACTTAGTGTTCTCAGAAGTCCTCTGGTCAAGGAGGACACAGAATCAGAAACCAACAGTCACATCTGCCCCTTCAGAGGACCCTGTATTCTGAGGACAGAGCTTGGATGGTCTGGACATTGCTCTCCTGAGCAGCTCCACATGAAGCAAGGGTTGGCTGAGTGATACCTAATATGGGAAAATGACAACCGAGTGTCACTTTCTCAATATGCCAATCCAGAATCACGAAGTAACGTGTTTGGGGATTTATCCAAGAAGCCCCCACCACACCCATATAGGCAGCCTGTGAGCCTAAAGTGGAAGCCTTCATCCTCCTGAACCCCTAGCCCTGCCCAACCTCTCTCCCTGGAGGAGTGATGCTCTATCACTCTCCAAGCCAATAAGACTTATTTAGAAATGTGAGAACAGGATTGGAAAACAGCAACAGGGAATCTCTCTTGGGAGCTCCTTACCTTTTGGTGGTCTTAGATTTTCCAGAAGTTTGGTGAAAATGCTTTCAACACAAGGTAGCAGAGGTACAAAAGGAACAATCTAAAACAGAACCAGAACTCAGCCAGGGCTCAGTTTAGTTGTTCAGAAAACAGGAACTCTTCTGCACTGTCTGGAGAGTGGGGCTGCCTGAAGCAACTGAGTGCTGAGGGTGTCCAGGCTTGGCTGTAGCCTCAGGCCTGCATCACACAGCACAGGAGAGTCACAAAGGGGTTTTGAGGGTGGAGAGAGGGCAGACACAGCCCCCACCCACCATCCCAGCAAATCCTCTCACCCTGTTGGGACTTCATGTTTTCTCTCCCCTCCCCTGCCATCCCATTTTACAACTTCACTGTTTCTTCATACTGTATGTTTGCCTCAGTGAAATGTTCTGTTTGTTTTATCTGTAATCAGCTATTACCTGAGTCCCCCTTTGCTTGGTGCAGCCTTTGACTTGGACCTTGGAAGTCTGAAACAACTGGAATTTTTTCCTCTACCCAGACATTTATACTCTCAGGATTACACAGATCCTCAAATCTATGTTAGCTACAGAATTTGTTTGCCTTACTCTAACCTAGATATAAAACCTTAAGTTCTACTACACTTATTTTAGTTTTATGAATGTAGAATACAAAATGTTTTCAAGTCAGCCTTTAGTGCTTCAATCAGAGAACCTGACTCAAATAAAGCTAATAATATATTATTCAACATTCCAAAACTAAAATAAGTATACCTTATCAAGTACACATCAATAGAGCTGGAGAAAATTCAAACTTAGAGACATTTTACAAAATAAATAACTGATTTTAAAATGGGCAAAACATTTAAAGAAATGTGTCATAAAAGATGAGATCCAAATAATGAACAAGTTTGTGCAAAGATAAGGTGCTCCTGCGAGGCATCTTACAAGGGTATATGCGAAAGTTAGTAAATGTGGAATGTAAATGTCTTGGCACGATAACTGGGAAAATGCCAGGAATGCTATGTTAACCAGTGTGATGAAAATGTGTCGAACCGTTTATAAAACCAGAGCATGGTGCCCCATAATTGCATTAATGTACACAGCTATGATCTAATACTAATAAAAAAAAAAAGAATGATATAATAGGCACCCATGTGCTAAAATAGCTTCAGAAATAAACCATTACAGAAAGAGTTGAAATCTTCTGTTTATACTTTCTCAATGTCACTCCATTTTTCCTTTATACTACCTACTCTGTAAAGACCATGCTGAATATGGTTGCATCCAAGCATTTTCTAGATTCTAATGCTTGCTACATTTATGCATACCTATTTTGTCAAATTCAGAGAAATCTGTTGTGCTTTGCCAATGGTAGTAAATGATCTGTGAGGTTAGACAAAGCAAATAGAAACCAGGAAATGCATGTTGAGTGAACACTAAATGACACATCTTCCATAGTTTTTTCCTAGACTTTCAAGTTCTGTTGACTAGAGAACACTGTTCATAATGTTGAGGACGTAGAATCCAGTCTTGTATTGAGAACTTTAGTTAGTGGGGGTGTGAACACCTGGGTACTGGTCTTAGAAATGCTGGGCACTATAACCTGAATAATAAAACCTGGTTTTTATGTATACCTCCCAAGCTTCACTGAGGTATAATTAAGAAATAAAAATTGTTTCACAATTTTTGTGAAAAAATTTTCACAAAAAATTGTTTCAAATTGTTACAATGGGATATTGTGACAGATGTATACATTGTGATTATCACAATCAAGCTAATTAGTATATCTATAAAAAACAATTTTAGACTTACAGAAAATTTCAAACCTAATACAGAGAGTTCTTATATATCCAGCACCCAATTTCCTCTATTAGTAACATCTTACATTAATATAGGTCATCATTGGTTGTAATTAACGAGCCAATATTTATACATTATTATTTACTAAGTCCCTGTTTTATTCAGATTTCTTCGTTTTTACTTAATGCTCTTTTTCTGTTCCAGGAGCCCATCCAGGATATCAAATTACATTTAGGCTTCTCTTGGCTCTGACAGTAATTCAGATTTTCCTTGTTTTTCATGACCTGGACAGTTTTGAAGATTACTGGACAGGGAGTTTCAGAAATTTTTCTGATTGGCTGATATTTTTTCTCATGATTACAATGAAGTTATAAATTTTGGGGGTCAGACCACAGAGGTAAAGTTCCATTCTCATCACATCTTATCAGGGGTATGTGCATCAGTATGACATTGCACTGTTGATGTTAACCTTGGTCACCTGGCTAAGATAGTGTTTGTTAGATTTCTTGACTGTGAAATTGTTTCCCTGCTCTCTGTACTATACTCTGTCGGAGGAAGCCTCCAAAGTGCATTCCACACTTAAAAAGTGAGGAATTGTGTTCTCTGAGGGTGGATTATCTACTTAAATTATGTGGAATGCTTCTGGAAGCGAGATTTGTCTCTTCTCCCCTATTTCCTTATTTAATCATTTGTTTATAGCAGTATGAATTCATGAAAATTTATTTTTTACTTTGAGTTACAATCCAACAATGCTTTGTTTTTTATTTAATTCTTTAACTTTTTCTAGCTATGGCCTTTGGGAGCATTGTCAGTTGACTTTGGTGTTCCTTTGACACACTCCATCACTGGAGGACTTTTCTTGTGAGGAGGAAGAACTTCCTTCCTCTCTCTGAGGCTACAAGATACTCAGGCTCATCTTATGTATTTCCTGCTGTAGCCCTGGAATTCTCCACTTCTCTAAGGAGCCTTAGTTCCTTTTATTGGGAATGATATTTAAAACCCAGATCTGGGTTCTGAGAGTGAAGATTGCTACTGATGTTTTATTGCTTCCAGGCCCTCTCTGCTTATAATTCAAAGAGATGCTTGTGAGTGTACTAACCAGGTTACACACATATCTCTAAATATTTCTGCATATAACTATCTGTGTTGCTATGAAGACAGTTAATCTGCCACTGTCATCCGTTGGCACATGGGTCATTCTAACCTCCTTCCCTTGCTTTTCTGTAAACTCTAACAGGAAGAAACCTGTCTCCCAGCATCCTCAAACCGTTTGCTTTGTTGTTCCATTCTAGGATGCATGTATGTAGTGGTATTAGAACTATACCCAACTATATATCCCTGGTGGGCAACAACTTCATCAACCAAAATTCAGGGCTGTGTCCAATTTCTTTTGCCTTTGGTGTAATGGCTCCACTTGTTCCTCAAGTTTCTTTGGTTGGCACCTTTTCACCCATCTATATGAGATTTTTTTCTCTTACATTTGTAATATACTTACATTGTTTTGTCCAACTCTGCATTTCTTCTGGGCTTCCTTTCTAAATGATTCTAAAAATTTGTACACAGTAAGGTTTATTTGTGCTATAGCTTAGTGTACTTATTATCTTGAATTTAAGAACATTAAGATGCAACATACTTTATATATGATCCATGCTAAGGGTTCAGCTTAATGATTTTATAGACACAACACATTTATGATCATATATGTATACTTCACACACATGCCTGTGAAGCCATCACCTAAATCTAGCCACAAAACATTCCCAACCCCCAAGAAACCCCCTGGTGCTGCCTCCTAGTCGTTACCACCCTACATTTTAGAGGTAACCGTGTTCTCACTCTTATCACCACAGGTTAAGCTTTCCTTTTTTTTTTAATGTTATATAAAGTGCTCTTTTGTGTCTGGCTTTTGTTGTTCATGTGTGTACATATACATATATTCATCTGTGTCACTTGTTTCTTCTTTTTCTCCTATAACATGTTCTATTTGCATAAATAAATCACAATATATTTATCTATTTTCCTGTTGCTGGACATTTGGGTTGTTTTCAGTTTGGGGTTGTTATGAATAAATCTGCCATGAACTTCCTTGACTATGGCTGATGGTGGACACATGCTTTCAATACATGCAGGAATGCAACAAGTGTGTTTGATGATAGATGTTGAGAGCTACGAAGTGTCCAGGTGGTCAATTAAGACTTTGAGCCAAATCGAAAGTAATGTTTAAGCCCTTTTTCACTTACTGCAATAGTATAAGCAAGAGGCCATATAGGAAAGGTTGCCAGCTACCACAGTGTTCCATTTTGTTCTCCATGTAATAACACCAGGCAAGGGTTAGGTGGATCAGTGAAGACCAGGGTCATCTTATTGCCAAGGGAGCCCTGAACAAAAGCCTTCTATCATTTAAGGCTAGAGAAAAAAAGAGGAGGAAGAGCTAGGAGTAGAAAAAAGATGAGATGAGTACCAAGTCAGAGTGGAAAAAATTGTCTTCATGGATGGCACCCCATACAGAAAACCCTAAATAAGTGCCTGAATAGAATCTCAGCTAAGGCAACTCCACTTTTATGCTCTCCACAAGCACGAGGCCTCCAGATGGAAGCATCTAGGCTAGGAGTACAGATAAGCTTTAGAGCATGGTGGGCCAGGGCAGGGTGGGGAAAATGGTGGCTGGGTTCCTGACTGCACCTCCCTCCAGAGGTTGCCGTGCACTATTTGGCAGATTCTGCTTCCTTCTGTGAACCTGCTAGATAGAATCTTCACAGGGGCATATGCCCCATGATCGGAGAGGTCACACATAGGAATTTTCCTAGAGCCAGACTCCTTAATAGGCAATTTCTGTTTGACATTTTCTCATTCTTTTGTGTCTATAGCCATTTCTGAAACCAAGATACAAAGCTCACAATTCAGCATGTCAGTTTCCTGGGTCAACTGATATAACTGGTGATAGTCCTACCAATTTAACTGATGTCTGCACTGACCCAGAAACTCTGGAACAATCAGAATTTCCAAACCGAGAATTTCAACATCCTCAGGTAATGCTTGGGGCAACACTGTTTTGGTGGGTTAAGATGTAACCCTTGTAAAAACACTTTTGGTGCAATATTTGGTAGGAGAACATTCAACCAGTAGTATCGATTGAACATGTGAAGTTCACTGAGGAGTACAAGAGAGTGGAAGATTTATGTACTCATTACTTAAGAAACTAAAGATGATGTTAGAAAGACAAAAACATATGCAGAATTTAGAGAAAATATATGAGGGTCATAGAAAACAAAGACAAATTTAAAGTACTGAATAGATGACAACATATCAAGCACATTGACAGTGAATGACATGGTTTGTAAAGGTCAATTCATGTGTTAAGTAAGACCCTGGGCCTAATATGTAGCCCTCTCTCACACTATATCCCTTCCTGCCTCAAAGCCTTACTGTGGGCTTTCTTTAGTCCTCCTGGCTCTGACATCATAATGTTTTTAATGTTGGCTTAGAAATCATTCTCTACCCTGAAAGGTATAAAGAGTTCTAAGAAGACATTTGTTATTTTTTACATTGGAAAAATCCAGCCATATGAATGAGAAAAAGCATGAGTGGTCACTGGAAGTTTCTTTTTTTTTCTAATATTAAGGAAAACACAAGGACTAGTTTTTACAGATGAAAAGTAAAATTTGAGCCCAGCATTTGTTACTTCAGATAGCTTTTATGTTTGTAAATTCTCTTAATAAAATAATCTATTTTAAAATGTACTGTTAAATATGAAACTATAGTAATCAAAACAGGATGGCACTGGCATAACAAAGAAAAACATAGACTGATGGAAGAAACCAACACATTTGTGATCAAATGATATTAGACAAAGATGGTAACAACACACGTGGAGAAAGAATGGTCTTGTCAAAAAATGGTGCTGGGAAAACTGAATGTTCACATGAAGAAGAATAAAATTGGACACTTATGTCACATCATATGCAAAATAAATTTAAAAAGGTTAAAGACTTAAGTGTAAGGCTTGAAAGTTTAAAACTACTAGAAGAAAATATAACATAAAAGGATGATCAACAGCATTTATTTTCCTTGAAACATTTTGTTTGATTGCTAATAATTTTATTTAAATCTTTTCAAGGTGACGCAAAATTTCTTCAGTGACTGGTCTCTGTGGAAAATCTTCCTGGCTTGTCTCTTAGCCTGTGTGATAACAACAGCAATTGGAGTACTCATAATTACCCTGACACACAGTGGGAAAAATGGTAATGCGTCTATTGTTATCCAATTTCCCCAAAGCCAGGAGACACCCTGGTTCACTACCGGAATGCCCTCATCTACAAGTTCTAAATCTACAGTCACCACTGCTATAATAGATTCTACTACAACATCCACTTCAACTACTACAACTTCTTCTGAATCCACAACCACAGCTGTCACTTCACCCGAACCAAGTACCACAACAATGGAAGGCATTTCTACTGAAACTACAAACATACCAGCCACCAACACTGCTCCTTCAGTGTCAACAATGACAGAAGCCACTTCCGCACAACCAACCACCACAATACCTGCAGGCACTTCCGCTGAAACAACAACCACAGCAGGCACCACTACAGCTTCTCCAGAATCCACAACCATAGCTGCTACTTCACCTCAAACAACTACCACAACAACGGCAGCCACTTCTACTGAAATTACAACTACAGCAGCCACCACTACAGCTTCTCCTGAATCCACAACCATAACCTCCACTTCAACTCAACCAGCTACCACAACAATGGCAGGCACTTCTACTGAAACTGCAACCCCAGCAGCCACCACTACAGGTTCACCTGAATCCATAACGACAGCCATGACTTCACTTCAACCAACTACCACAAAAATATCAGGGACTTCTACTGAAACTACAACCTGAAAGGCCACCACTATACCTTCTCCTGAATCCACAAGCACAGACACCACTTCACCTCAACCAACTAGCATAACAACAGCAGGGACTTCCACTAAAACCACAACGACAGTGACCACATCTACATCTTCTTCTGAATCTACAACCACAGTTGCCACTTCACCTCAACCAACTAACACTACCACAACAATGGCAGGCATTACTACTCAAACTACAACCCCAGTAACCACCTCTGAAGCTTCTCCTGAATCCACAACCACAGCCACCACTTCACCTCAAACAACTACCACAACAATGGCAGCCACTTCTATTGAAACTACAACCACAGTGGCTACCATTACAGCTTCTCCTGAATCCACAACCATACTCACCACTTCACCTCAAACAATTACCACCATAATGGCAGGCACTTCCACTGAATCTACAACCACAGCAGCTATGATTACAAGTTCTCCTGAATCCATAACCACAGCTACCACTTCACTTCAACCAACTACCACCATAATGGCAGGCACGTCTACTGAAACTACAACCCCAGCAGCCACCTCTACAGGTTCTCCTGAATCCACAACCACAGCCACCACTTCACCTCAAACAACTACAACAACATCTGTAGGCACTTCTACTGAAACCATTACCACAGTGGCCACTACTACAGCTTCTCCTGAATCCACAACCACAGCTACCACTTCACCTAAAACAACTACTACAACAACGGCAGCCACTTCTACTGAAACTACAACTGCAGCAGCTACCACTACACCTTCTCCTGAATCCACAACCATAGCCGCCACTTCATCTCGAACAACTACCACAACAATGGCAGGCACTTCTACTGAAACTACAACCCTAGTAGCCACCTCTTCAGGTTCTCCTGAATCCACAACCACAGCCACCACTTCACCTCAAACAACTACAACAACATCTGTAGGCACTTCTACTGAAACCACTACCACAGTGGCCACTACTACAGCTTCTCCTGAATCCACAACCACAGCCACCACTTCACCTCAAACAATGACCACAACAATGGCAGCCACTTCTACTGAAACTACAACTGCAGCAGCTACCACTACACCTTCTCCTGAATCCACATAGCCACATAGCCACCACTTCATCTCGAACAACTACCACAACAATGGCAGGCACCTCTACTGAAACTACAACCCTAGCAGCCACATCTCCAGCTTCTCCTGAATCCACAACCACAGCCACCACTTCACCTCAAACAACTACAACAACATCTGTAGGCACTTCTACTGAAACCACTACCACAGTGGCCACTACTACAGCTTGTCCTGAATCCACAACCACAGCTACCACTTCACCTAAAACAACTACTACAACAACAGCAGCTACTTCTACTGAAGTTCCAACCACAGCTGCCACCTCTACAGGTTCTCCTGAATCCACAACCACAGCCACCACTTCACTTCAACCAACTACAACATCTTCAGGTAGTTCTACTGAAACCACAACCACAGTGGCCACTACTACAGCTTCTCCTGAATCCACAACCATACCCGCCACTTCATCTCAACCAACTACCACCACAATGGCAGGCACCTCTACTGAAACTACAACCCCAGTAACCACCTATACGGGTTCTCCAGAATCCACAACCACAGCCACCACTTCACCTCAATCACCTACAATAACACCTGCAGGCACTTCTACTGAAACCACAACTACAGTGGCTACTACTACAGCTTCTCCTGAATCCACAACCACAGTCACTTCACCTCAACCAACTACAACATCTTCAGGCACTTCTACCGAAACCACAACCACAGTGGCCACTAGTACAGCTTCTCCTTAATCCACAACCACAGTCACCACTACACCTCCACGTACTACCATGACAATGGCAGACACTTCCACTGAAACCAAAACTACAGTGGCTACTACTACAGCTTTCCTTGAATCCACAACCATAGCCACCACTTCACTTCAAGCAACTGCCACCACAATGGCAGGCACTTCTACTGAAACTAAAACCATGGCGGCCACCACTACAGCTTCTCTTGAGTCCACAACCATAGCCACCAGTTCACCTCACTCACCTGCCACTGTGACTATAGGCACTTCCTCTGAAACTATAACTATAGAACCCGCTTCTACGGATTTTGCATAAGCCACTGCCACTGTCTCCATTTCATGTGAACCATCTATTGCATTTGCTGTAGGCACTACCACTGAGGTCACAGCACTTCAGACACCATAATCCTGCTCCTTACCCGACCACTACAATAGCAGCCAGTGCTGAGCTGTCACAACACCTGACAGCACTTCTTCAGGGGTACAACACAATCACTACTTTTGCCAATGCTACTGCATCTACAGACAACAGCATTCAGTACTTAAGCAAAACAATAAGCAGTGTGACTTACAGCACTTTCTTTGTGTCAGTAAGTACAATGGCCACCCATAATGGCAGCAGTTACCGTCACTTTAACTGAATAGATTACAACAAACACTCCTCGGCGCTCTCTTGAGGCTGCAGCCACAATGGCTACCACTGTTGTTTAAATTAAATGTTTGAAACACACTACCATTTTAAGTACTATTGCTACCTTAACATCCTGGGAACCATTTCTACTAGCCTGTAACTATAACTACCAGGACTACTGCTTCAGAAGAACCAATTACTATAAAGCAGTCATTTTTTTTTTCAACTTGAGCACAAACCTCAAAATCACATATCATACTTCATGTGAATTTATCAGGATGGCAATATGAACCTCGTCTTTAATGAGTAGTAGACGTGATTAAAGAGGGTCTATCACTTTCAGTGAACTGACAGCAGCAGACACTACTTTAACTGAAGTTAGCACTAGCTACCAGTAGCACTTCCTCTGAACCTATCTTGCAGGTTCTAATCTTAACCTAACACCGTAACCACAAGTTTTGTTCCTTCAGCTGAGTGTGTCACTGTGACTGAAATGACCTTTTTAATTGAGCCCACAGCTGTGACTACCAGGATAACTGAGTCTTGTGTTACCCTATTCTTTACTGAATCTGCTAATATGAGGTATCAAAAAACAGTTCTACTCATTTATATCCATAGTGGCCACAATTCCAATTTCAGCCGACACTATAAACTTTAACTCATTCATGAATTACTCTCATTTCAAATGAGCCAACAAATTATTGTCATTTTAACAGAGTATCCAAACACTACTAACTGCTGTTCAACTGAATACACATCCCTTGCAATAGCTAGCAGACTGAATTTATTCTGTTTTCAAAACAACTAGAACAATATCTTTAATCTCCAATGACACCACCTCAACAAAAGTAAAATCAATACATGAACTACTAACTCATCTACCCTCCAATCACAACACTATAAGAGTGTCAGTTGTTATGGTGCCCCTGATCGCATTAATGTACACAGCTATGATTTAATTAAAAAAAAAAAAAGAGTGCCAGTTGCGTTTATAATATCCGTAACTGTCATTATGTGTTAGCATAAAATGCAACCACAACTTGTATGGGACTTGCTATCACAACACGCCAACACTTCCAGTTCCCCTTCAAATGAGTCTGTAGCCACAACAACCATATTACATCTCCAAAATGTGTTACTACTGTAACATCTGAAATGTCATTATAAAGACCACTGCATTAATTATTGCTACATTGAGCTCAGTATTTCTACTGCAGTTATCATTTCTGTAGCACCACAATTTACTGTGTTTACTATTACCACAGATAACACTTCACTGAACCTTTCAGTAGCTTATCACTTGAATCTATAAGCACTACAACTTCCATTGGCATGTTCTTCAGAGTCGTCTACTATTTTTTCATAAACCCAAAGCCCTCACTATTTCTATGAAAATCTAGTAAGTTATATTACCACTCTCATTTGACAGAATTACAACTTCATAGTGACCTCTTTCATTGCAACTTTAGTGAAGATACCTCCAGATTAAATCCTGACACCTACTCTCATCATTCCAATGCCAAAACCTATATCGACCCCCAGGTAAATAGTATCTCTTGCTAGGCAGAGATAGGGAAAAAAGTTGCAGATTTTAGAATTGGAATTAAACTGTTATCTCATCTTTTAGTCTGCTTGATGTTTCAGGAGAATCTATGCCAATATCACTGCCAACTCCAACAACTGCCAAAATAATCGCTTTTAAAAGAGGATTTTCTTAATTGCCAGTTCAACCACATGTATTGCCATAATGGCAATAAATTTCCTCCATAAAACTACATAATACTGCTTGGTATACCTGCACATTCAATGTGGTTTTCCTATTTTTAATGACATTTTAGGTAATACAATCTCATCAAAAGCAAATATCTATTTATTTATGTTGGAAATCCATTCTGATCAAAGAAATCATCAGTTACCAAGTGTGAAGATAGTCTTTGATTATTCCAAAGTTTTGGTGGTTAATGTGTAAATATCAAATGTAAGAGGGAAAGGACATTCTATACAGTGATGAGATACTAAACAAATTTATGTAATGCCACAGTTTATTTTCAGGTGTGTGAAATTGTGTCCATCTCAAAATTTTCTCTTTAAATTGTTTTGCAATTTAAGTAATGCTTAGAAAATGTCTTCTTACTATTTTCAATTTTAAGAATTTTTCTGCCACGTTTTTCAATAATCTTACGGTCACTCAATGAAATATTTTGATTCTACCTCAGATGTGCTTGCTATCTGCTGAAATACTGACGGCAATTCAGAAAAAAGGCAAAAGCAATGCAGATAACAGTAAAGGTGGTATCAATCTTAATTAGAATTTTTGGTCATTGACAGGTTTAATTTAGGGCTGGTGGTATTTGTACTCCACTGTACTTTTACTGAATCAAAATCATCCAGTATGGACCAGAATTATATATTTTTCAAAAAATATGCAGCTGGGGCAGATAACCACGAGCTGGAGCACTAAACTCAGAAGGACATTGGGACTTGTTATATCTTCTGGGTGGTATTGGCGAGTTGATACAAATCAAATAATAATTTCCTTAGCATTAAAAAGAGTCAGTGTCATTTGTTCATGTTAGTTCTACTTAAAAACAAAGGATGGGTGTATACTTCTAGCCACTGGAGCTCATGGTTGGTAGTAGGAGTGCAAATGCTTTGCTTACCAAAAAGGAAAGATGTATTTTCATGAAACTTAAAACAAATATTTTGATAGTGTCTAAGCTACTTAGAGATCATTTTTAAATGCCCTTTTATACCAATCTTATATTATAAAAGTACTTCCTCCCAATTTTGCTAGCTTGCTTACTGCAATTATATACAATTAATGTAATAAAAATGTATTAACATACTTCAATTCTATTTCTTTCCTTTCTTCCTTCGTTTTATTTTCTATTGGTGGTACATTATATTGTATATTAAATGTATCACTGACTGAGCTTTCTTCTTTCTGTGAAAGAAGACATAACTTTTACCATTTTCCAGTTCTTCTATATCCAGGCTTCAAATCATGATAAGAAATATTCTGGCATAAGATGAAAGATGAAACAGAACTATAGCCTAGGATGAAGGAGGGAAGAGGAGAGAGCAGGGTGGGTTGATAGAGGGAGGGTTAGTAGGGGGACCACACCTGTGGAGCATATTGCAAGTACAAGTTGGATCTATCAGGTGTAGAACACAAATGTCTTGACGCTGTAATTGGGTAAATGAGGTGAAGGCTATGTTGATTTAGTAGGATGTAAGCACTCCAATTTGTACAAATAATCAACACATTGAATCCCATAATGGCATAAATGTATTCATGATCTAGGTACAAATGACTTAATAAAAAGAAAAAATAAAATTTCCTTTTTAAGGCTAAAAAAAAAAAAAGAAATGTTTTGGCATAAATGCATTGTGTAAATAAATACAAGTTTGCTTTTTAAAGAAAAAAATATTCTCCCAGTTTGACACATTGTAGGTGCTTAATAGAAATTTATTTAATATGTTTGACACTTGAACATCGTGTAGGGTAGGGGCATTGACACTCCTCATAAATTTAACTACCCCCTCCTGAGCAGAAGCCTTACTGATAATGCAGTCAATTAACACATATTTTGTATGATATACATATTTCACAGGACACTCTGTGAAAGAACTCCTGTGTGCATTTAAAATTGCTAACTGCTTTAAATTGCACAGGAACTTTATGGACATACTGTATACTGTATTCTTACAATAAATTAAGCTAGAGCAAAGAAAATGTAATTAAGAAAATCATAAAGAAGAGAAAATATACAGTAGAAAGCTCTGTAAGTTGACCACCTAAGGGACTGTAGCAAACTAGTCAACATATGGAGGTGGTCAACATAAGGAATGAGGCCTACTGTACTGATACACACATGTGGTGTGTGTCCCATCTATGAAAATTAGGTCAATTTAAAGAGGAGGTCAGTGTAGAGAGGGGGTAAACTGTGGAGGTTCTACTGTATTTATTGTTCATTAAGTGGACGTAGATCGCCTTAAAAAGGTTTTCATCTTCCTTGTCTTTACATTGAGTAGGCTGAGGAGAAAAAAGAAAGAGAAGAGGTGGAGCTTTGCTGGACAGAGATGGAAAAAGAAAATTGCAGATTTTAGAATTGGAATTATGCTGTTATTTCATCTTTTAATCTGCTTTTGTTGATGTTAATATATTCCAATTAGTATTATTTTTACAATTTTTTTTTTAGTTGAAGTACTACCGATGAGTGGAAAATGCACAAATCATAAGTTATGAACCAATGCATTATCACACAGTAAACACTCCCATGCTCCAATCAAGGAATAGAACATTAACAGAACTTTAGAAGCCCCTCACATGCTCTTCCCCAATCACTACCTCCTTTTTCTTTCCCCAAAGTAAAAACTGTCCTGATTTCTGACACCATTCATTACCTTGTCTAATTGTGAATATTGTAGGATTGAAATGGCATCACGTGTGCTCTTGCATCTGGCTTCTTTGGCTTAACTTTGTATTTGTGAGAGTAACATGTTTTTGCTTATAGTAGTGGTTCCTTTACTTTGATGGTGGTATACTAATCTGTTGTATTACCATGCAGTAATTTATTTATCCATCATTTTGATGATAGCTATTTGGGTAATTTTAGTTTGGGATACTACATGAATTTCTGCTTTTTGCAATATTGTTGTATATATCTTTTGATGTACATATTGCAAATGTGTTTTTAAGAGAATGAATGCTGAAAAGAGAAATGTTTAAGGTTAGGACATATTTGCAAATAATTTTTCAAAAGGAAAACTATCTACATTACCATTATTATTACATGAGTGTTCTGGTTACAACTCAGAACACTTCTTTTTTTTTTTTTTTTTTGAGACAATCTCACTCTGCCCTCTGTCTCTCTGGGTAGAGTGCCCCATGGAATCATCATAGCTCCCAGCAAACTCTATCTTTTGGGTTCTCCCCAGTAGCTGGGACTACAGGCACCCAGGGACTACAGTGCTGGTTAGTTTTTTAATTTTTAGTAGAGATGGGGTCTCACTCTTACTCAGGCTGGGTCTCGAACTTCTGAGCTCAATCAATCCTGCCTTGGCCTTCCAGAGTGGTAGGATTTCAAGGCATGAGCCATTGCACCCAGCCAACTCATTCTCACTGACACGGCTTTGGTGGCCTTTTTAACTTTAACATTTGGGGGGATGTGCAGTAATACCTCAGAATGATTTAAATTTCATTTTCCTGATGACTCATGGAGTTGAGTGTTTTAATCAATTTATCATACATTTGGTTATTCCTTATTTTTAAGTGCTTATCCAAGTCTTTTGACTATTTATCAATTGGTTGCCTGAATTTTTCTTATTGATTTGTTGGATTTTTTTTTTTTTTTAATATTCTAAGCATGAGTTCTTGGTCAATTCTACAAGTTGCAAATACCTTCTCCATTCTATAGGGGCTATTTGTATCCTGTACCTGTGGCTTTAAGGTCATGAATATTTCTTCTATGCAATTTTATGGAAGATTTATTGTTTTTCAAATACAGATCTTTAATCCAAAGGGAATTGTATTTGGTGTAATGTTTGATACCAATTACAAATGCATGTATTTCCTTGTGACTATCCAATGGATCCTGCATCATTTTTTTCTAAAGTTGTCCTTTCCCCATCTTTCCATTGTTCCCTTGTCACAAATCTCATGCACCATACATCCCTTGTTCTCTGAGTCTCTCTGAGGTCCTCATTGCTGAATCTACCAAACTGCTCACTGTAGCCTCTGTCTTATCTCAGTGTCTGCCCTAGTCCCAGATCTACACAGGTCAGAGAAATCATTTCAGTGCTATATCCACTTATCTTCTGGTATTAGGCAGGGGTGCTTTTTACTCTCATCTTCTGCCACCTTCGGCCTAGGTTAGGTGGACAGGTAAGCACATTCCAAGCTCTGACCACAACCAGGCACATTTCCGCATTGATGCTCTTCTCTGAGCCTTCCTTGCTGTGGCCCTGAGTGGGGTTTGAATGTCCTGATGCTAATTCCTGCAGTTCCATTGTGATTGCAGAGTTAGAACTCAGCCCAGCTCCCACAGGACCCCATTACGGCCCTGACGGTTTATAAGGTCTCTGTGAGCTACTTTGTAGCTTCTCATAATTGCAGGATTCCTTTTTCTTTCTTTCTTTCTTTTTTTTTTTTTTTGCCATGAATGTTTTGTTGATTACCTCTTACTTCCCAATGGGGCTTGCAGCCTTACTTTGTTCTTTTCAGCCCTCAGACATGGAGTCAGGGTCTTTGAACCTCAGATCCAGGGTCCAAGGCCCTGATGACTCCTGGCAGACCTTGACTAAGATTACATGAGCGCAGAGCTTTTGTACTCAGTGGGAAGATGGGTTTCTCCAGTGAAAGTGTCTTAGTGCTGGTCATCTGTTTAAATCCAGGTCAGAGATTGTAGCTTTTGCATGGGTAGGAAGTCTGACATCCTCAGCAATAGTTGTGGAGCCATTGCTACAACTTAGAGCTTGGACCATCTGCTGCCCACATGGACCACCTATTTCTAGCCCTCAACTACACTTCTGTTTTGCTGCCCTGTCTTGTTAATATCTAGGCTTACCTGATGGATTCAGAGATAAATTACCTATATTTTCTTACCCCCCCCCCCAACATTTTATTTAGGCTCTTTAACCAATTTTCTTCTAAATATCTTTCATTTCAACTTCCCATCTTTCCCCATTATGTTTTTTAAATATCAGCTTTATTGAGATGTAATTTACAGATCACAACATTCACCAATTTACTGTGTGAAATTTCCCTATTTCCATCATCCTTAACAAAACTGTACAATTACAGAATGACATTAATTAAATGATTATTGGATGAGTGAGGCAACCCTAGGGTCATATACTAAACTTAGCTTGGGACTTATTAAACATTTCTTTAAGATTTGATGTCTCATCAAAATATTGGGATAATAAACCTCATTTCTTACAGGTGGTATATGAATTAAATGATGATAAGAGAAGTGCAGGCACTCATAGATTCCTCAATATTCAATGTCAGTAATAGGAGAGGTGAAAGGGAGATAGATGCTGTCCAGGTGTTAACATGTGTTTAGGAGGCTGCAGTGACATTTTGCATCAACAGGTGGTGCTGTGCGTCTTCTTACCTCTCCCTGTTGAAACTAATTATCAAGCTTAAGTAAAAGTCATATGGCTAGTTTACAGTCCCACCAGCAGTGTAAAAGTGTTCCCTTCTCTCCACATCCACGCCAGGAACCCTTTCACTGGATGCACACCTTCTAGGTTAACAGCAGGAAGCAAAGAAAGCGAGTGGCTCTTCCATCCACGCGCTGGG
>CAUYPK010062641.1:0-14983 GCA_963574355.1 Loris lydekkerianus | reverse complement strand
GGTTGAAGTCTCAGCTGTGGAGAAATACCAGCAATTAAGTCATCCCACCCCCCACAGGTAATAATTGGAAAAGGAAAACCAAACCTTCTTACAACCATACACCCAGGGCACCACTTGGATAGTCCTCGGGTGATTGGCTCAGTTCAAAAGGTTCAAATCAATTGTCTCAATCAGCACCTGTCTTAGGTGGGAGAGTTTAAAAGGTCTCTGCCAACTAGATCGTAGGGGTCTGCTGACAACTCAAGTATGACTTGCTCCGGTGCTCCGTGAAGTCAGGAGGACCCACCCAGCAAATAGATTAGTCTGGGAAGGTTGATGCCTCCTTCTCCACCTTGCACCTCTGTCATACCCAGTCACTGATAGCCCCACAGGGCTGTGACCCAGTTGCCTCCAATGAGCAGATACTCCAGGGGTTTGCACCTGCCTGAATCACAAGCAAATCTATATCTGCTCAGCCAGGCCGCTGCTCTCTGCCTCTATCCAGCAGGGGAAGGTGAGGCCTGACAACCTTGGGTGCTTGATGGAGGCTGGTGGGTGTTCACTCAGTTCCAGCCCCACTCCTGATTGATGTTACTGACAGAACAGAACAATTTTGCGGGAATTTGTTTCTGTCCCTGATAAATTCCCCTGCAGAAGAGAAGCTGTTTTGAGTTTCCAGAACCTGCACCTCAGGCCCTGTCTTTGCTGCTGGAAAGGTTTGTATTCGCAGCTCAATTAGCTGTCAGTTCTACCCTCCTGCACTCCTTTGTCTAGGCTGACGATCCCCTGAGGGCCGGGTGCGTGTTAGGCTAAGTAAAGCAGTCCTCTGGGTCAGCCCCACCCTGAGAGTCAGCGGGCACTGCGCGTGCGTTTTCTAGTCCCCGCGCTCCACCTAGGCTGGTACCGCCTCAGGCAAACCCTTTACTTACGGGGCCTGCATTTCCGTCTCAGATCTGTTCCACGGTGGTTGCCACCTGAGAAGATGCCTGGCCTCCTTTGGTTGCCCAGAGAGACAGGGGTTGTGGCCTCAGAATATCCGGGCGTGAGCCCTATTGTTACCAAAAATGGCTGCTGCTCTGTGCCTCAGGGTATCGCCACTCTGGCATGGTTCCCTCTCAGCCGACTGTCCTCTCCTCACTCCCGTGCTGCAGAATCATCTCTAAACCAGCTACAGTCCAGGCCCTGTCCACACCCCTCGAGAAATCACCCAAGAATCTGGACTCCTGGGGGACAGGCCTCCAGACCTCAGAGTGAGAGTGGAGGGGAGTGCTGGGAGCTCAGAATTGCAGGTAGAGAATATATACAGTTTTATGACTGGCAGGAGAACGCCATGGCACCCTAGTAGGGGAGGTAGGTCCAGTTTTTAGACGGTTTCTCCTGTGGAGTGTAGTGGGAGGACTTTTGAACTCTGTTCATTTGTTTGTGGGGCACTCTGAGCTGTTCTCATGGGGGAGGGGACTCCCATCCAGTTGGTGATGGATTTTGTAGCTTTTGTTTGTATCCTTGGAGTCACAGCTCGCCTCAGCAGGGTTGATGTGCATTCTTCAACCTTCTCTGTTGGTGCAGCTCTAATCCACCAGGTTACTTGCTAAATTTTTGTCCTTTAACTCTCCTTCTGGACAGGAGCCTCTGTGGAAAGCTGGCTTCAGTCAGCCATCTTGTCTCCCTTATCCACAAATCTTTTTTTATGTGGAAATTTTTATATTGAATTTTGGAAGGACATTCTGTCTCTCTTTTTTAAAAGCTATTAAAAGGAAAATAGTAATTCCCATTTATTGGTAATTTAAGCATCACACAACTAGTTGAGTATGTGTTTGTATCATTAATACTTTATTGAATGCAGAAGCTTGAATTTTATTGCTCGCGTATCTGAACCATAGCAATAACCCCCATCAAATAGAAAAATTTTTCTGTAGCAATAGGATTCTTAGGGACATATGTGCTTTATTCTGTCTCCTGGTCACTAGTCATTCTTAATATATTGCTCCCTTTCTCTAATGTGCTCTTCTGATCTCCTGTCTTTCAGTCTTTAACATATATTTTAAATTTCATAATATATGCATTTACAGTTTCAGGAATTCGTGACATTCACGGATGTGGCCATAGACTTCTCTCAGCAGGAGTGGGAATACCTGGACCCTAATCAGAGAAATTTATATAGGGATGTGATGTTGGAGAACTATAGGAATCTGGTCTCACTGGGTAAGTTTATTTGCTTCAAATAATTTAAAATGTGATGTGCGATATATGCCTTTCAGCACAGTGTATTTGAAGGCTATATTTTAAGATTTCTTGTTCCTAAAAGAAAATATGAGCTCTGCCAGTATGACAATGGCCTTGCCATTAAGTACCATCATTTTCTTCATCCTTTAGTGATATCTCCCTCTGGTTCTTCTTAAAATCATTTCCTTCCTTAATATCCAAGAGACTGCATTAAGATGATTTATTTATTTATTTATTGAGAGAGAGTCTCACTATGTTGCCCTTGGTAGAGTGCTGTGGTGTCACAGCTCACAGCAATCTCAAACTCTTGGGCTTAATTGATTCTCTTGCCTCAGCCTCCCAAGTAGCTGGGACTATAGGCACCTGCTCAGCTATTTTTCTGTTGCAGTTGTCATTGTTGTTTTAGCTGGCCCAGGCCAACTTCAAACCCGTCACCCTCAGTGCACGTGGCCAGCACTGTAACCACTGAGCTACAGGTGCCGAGCCAATATATATTTAGTGAATAATCATCATATAGGAAGCGTGGTTTCCCTTTGTGATTATTCCTAGAATTCCTATAGATATACAATGTCATCATCTGATCCACCTGGAAGGACAAAAGGTAGATGCAGATTCTTGATTTGCTCTGAGGATGAGAAGAACTTCTACAAGTTTTAGCGGTGGATTAGATGAACTGTATTCATTTAAAACTGAAGGGTCTACATTTAGTTTCCTATAACCAGTTTGTATGACTCATGGTTGAAAGTTATATTTCATGAACTTCGCATTTAATATTGAGTGAAGATTTTGTAAATCAGTCAAGATGCTTTGTGTTTTCATCTTATAAAATTAGTATAATTGGTACAATTGTACTCATCATGTCCCTGGTATTCTTCTTGAAAAACATTTATAGGGTGGCCAGAAAGTTGGTATGCAGTTTAAAATCATTGTCTATTTTATGGCCACCCTGTGTGTGTGTGTGTGTTGGGGGGGAAGGGGGTCGGTAATGACTTAATCATCAACCAACTATGTGATAGTGATATTTTTATGCCCAGTTTATTTGCCAACACCATGGAATAGTAAATTTAAGTGGCAAGGCCACAGTCATGAGGTTGGTAGGTTTAAGAGGAAGAATTTGTATGACAGCTTTGTGGCTCCAGAGACTTCCACAGACATGGTTAAACATTCTATTAAGAGACAAAGGCTTTAGAGGTTTAAATTAAAGTAAGACTTTTTCATACCTGCCTCATTTCTTAAATCATCTCATCCTTCTTTTATTTGAAATCTTTAATTCATTGTAGATTTAACGAAAGTTCAAAGGTTTCTTTGACTTTTGTGTTTCTTTTTATACCACGTGGCATTTCTTCTTATAAGCAGGACATTCCATTTCTAAACCAGATGTGGTTGACTTATTGGAGCAAGGCAAAGAACCCTGGATGATTTTGAGGGAAGAAACACAGTACACAGGTAAGGAAGGCAAGGGAAGCAATCAGGGCTGGTAATGGCCTGTGTGGTAAGGGGCAGGCAATGAAGCTTCTGTGTTGCTGCTCCTGAGCTCCTCCTCCAAGACACTAGGACTTGTGGAGCACAGGCCTTATGCCATGGAGAAGAAATTAAGATCTCATTGTGAGCTATCGAAGAAACTTGAACTCTGTTCCATTTACCCGTCACCTTATTTCTCTTATATTTCAAGCCCATTTTTCAGTGATGGGACCCTCTATTTTCTTTTTTCTTCTACTTTGAATTCAGCTGTTTTTCCAGCTATCCTTTCCCTTATATAAATGCACACACACACTTGTCAATATAATGGACAAGACTTACAAGTCCCCGTCTTCATGGAATTTACATTGTAGTAGAGTGGGTAGACATAAAAAAAAACAGGTAAACAATTAATATTAGGCAGTGGAATGACCCATGATAAAAAGTAAGCAGAGGCCAAGCATGGTGGCTCACGCCTGTAATCCTAGCACTCTGGGAGTCCAAGGCAGGTGGATCCCTTGAGCTCAGGAGTTCTAGACCAACTTGAGCAAGAGTGAAACCCCATCTATTCTAAAATAGGAAAAGAAAAAAAAAAAAAAAAAAAACGAGCCTGATTTCATGGCAGGAGCCTGTAGTCCTAGCTACTACGGAGGCTGACTCAGGAGGATCGCTTGAGCCCACAAGTTTGAGGCTGCTGTGAGCCATGCCACCACAGCACTGTAGCCAGGGCAATAGAGTAAAACAGAGTAAAACTCTGTCTCCATAAACAAACAAACAAACAAAAAATAGTAAGCAGAGGTCAGTCCATCTTAGATAAGATGGTTAGGGAGACTTCTCTGGGGTGGTAATATTTAAGAGATGTATGGCTATGTGTTTGGGGAAGAAAATATTCCAGGCTGATTAAGAGCTTGAAAGGCTCAGAGGACAATTAGGGCAGTGGAGAGGAAGAGTGTGGGGAGTAAAGGAAGGAGGAGAATGGGGAGAACTTTGTGAGTTTGAGCAGCACCAAAGTAGACCACGACAGAGATCCTAAGAGGAGAGTGACAAGAAATGAGGTCACACATTATGAGGAGACTGATCGTATGAGG
Source organism: Loris lydekkerianus (assembly GCA_963574355.1). NCBI lineage: Eukaryota > Metazoa > Chordata > Mammalia > Primates > Lorisidae > Loris > Loris lydekkerianus. Next base: position 10,235 of record CAUYPK010062641.1, on the reverse strand, counting down.
TATTATTGAATTTGAGTTGTTAGGAAAAAGAATGGTTAGAATTAATGATGTAATTTTTTTTTTTTGAGACAGAGTCTCACTATGTCACCCTTGGTAGAGTGCTGTGGCATCACAGCTCACAGCAACATCAAACTCGTGGGCTTAAGCAATTCTCTTGTCTCAGCCTCCCAAGTAGCTGGGACTACACGCGCCCACCACAACGCCCAGCTATTTTTTTTTTTGTTGCAGTTGTCATTGTTGTTTAGCTGGTCTGGGCCAGGTTCAAACCCACCACCCTCAGTGTATGTGGCTGGCACCATAACCACTGTGCTATGGGTGCTGAGCCATACTTTGATTTTTTTTATTGTAAGCCTGCTTTTTTTCTTTCTGGGCTCAAGTGATCCTCCTGCCTCACCCTCCCAAATAGCTGGGACTATAGGTACCCACCACTATGTCCAGCTAGTTTTCTTGGGGGGGGGGGGAGTTTGAGACAGTGTCTCACTTTGTTGCCCTCGGTAGAGTGCTGTGGCGTCTTGCCTCAGCCTCCTGAGGAGCTGGGACTATAGATGCCTGCTGCAACACCCTGCTATTTTTTTGAGATGGGTTCTTGCTCTTGCTCAGGCTAGTCTCCAACCTGTGAGCTCAGGGCAATCTATCTGCCTTGGCCTCCCAAGTACTGGGATAGTTTTCTCTATTTTTAGTAGAGATGGGGTCTCCCTCTTGCTCAGGCTGGTCTTGAACTCCTGAGCTCAAGCAATCCACCTGCCTTGGCTTCACAGAGAGCTGGGATTACAGGAGTGAGCCACACCACGCCACACCAGGCCTATTTTGGGAGTTTAAGGACCAGACTGGATAATTTTTAAGACCGGTTGGTATTAGGCAGAGTCTATGACATCATAATTTTGATTTTGTAGGCACCGGGAAGTGTAATACTTGGAACCTTGTAATACCTTGTATTACCAAGTGTAATACTTGGGTGCATGAGCAGTTAGTCTTAAAAAGGGATTGTATAACATTTTCAGCTGGATGATTTTTTAAGAAATGAAAGAAAGGAGGGATTGTGTTTGATTCAGTTCTAGTATGCTGTCCCATTCGCACATTTTAGTAATTCTTCAGCCTGAAATGGAGGATAGACTTAACCATGCAGGGCCATCTGTGTAGATGTGTAGTGTTGTTGGATGTATCATGGTCAATATTTTAGAGTTTTTCCAAATAGTTATTCTAACTTCTATAAATTTCATGTTTTCTTATTCCTTTTGTTGGGAGATAATTTGTTGGATCATTTGATGGAACATACGTTGTAACATTGACTATACATATGGTTACATAGCAGCATTTTATTATTTTATTATATAGTAAAAGATTGTATATGTGTATATATAATGACTCAGCAGCATTTTTTTTTGTAGAGACAGAGTCTTACTTTATCGCCCTCGGTAGAGTGCCGTGGTGTCACACAGCTCCCAGCACTCTCCAACTCCTGGGCTTAGGTGATTGTCTTGCCTCAGCTTCCCAAGTAGCTGGGACTACAGGCACCCACCACAACACCCGGATATTTTTTTGTTGCAGTTTTGGCCGGGGCCAGGTTTGAACCTGCCACCCTTGGTATATGGGGCTGGCACCCTACCCACTGAGCCACAGGAGCCGCCCCTCAGCAGCATTTTATTACTCTGGAGGCCACACTTTTGAATAAATAAATATTCAGAGAAGGATTATGATCCAAATTTCTAGTGTACTAAATCAGGAGGCAACAGAGGCCACATTAAATCAAAAGAACTGATCTTATACCCAATTCAAAGAGCCATCATAATCAGATATTTGGAGTTATTTGTTAAATTTACTAATGTTATCACTTCTTTGTTTGGGGGGTATTTAATATTAGTGATACTAAGGACTCCACAGAGGCTGGGTGCAGTGGCTCACACCTGTAATCCTAGCACTGTGGGAGGCCGAGGCAGGTGGATTGCCTGAGCTCAGGTGTTCGAGATCAGCCTGAGCAAGAGTGAGACCCCTGTCTCTACTAAAAAGAGAAAAACCAGCCAAGTGTTGCAGTGGGCACCTATAGTCCCAGCTACTCTGGAGTCTAAGGCAAGAGGATCTCCTGAGCCCAACACTTTGAAGTTGCTCACTTTGGCAGTACATATATGAGAATTGGAATCATATAGAGACGATTAGCTTGACTGCTGTGCAGTGATAACATGCATATTCATGAATCATCCATATTTTATTTGCCTTTTCTAATGTTCAGGAAGGAGGAAACTGAGGCTCTTATAAGCGAAGTGACTTACCCAGTTGAGGGCTCTTCTGGCTTCTGGCCAAGAACCACATCCTCAACTCCTCCTCTTGAACAAAAGAAAAGAAAAAAAGACCCAGCCCAGGATCTTTCTTATATTGCATTTATCTTCTCAATCCATGACAATTCCTCATGTATTTCTTTTAGTTTTGGTTTTCATGACTGTACCACCTTTCATGAGTCATTTATTTTATAAAATGTCCCCAAATTGTAGTTAGTCCATTAGTATCTCATGAGATGGATGTTAGGCACTCTTGCAACATTACAGATGAGGTTCACCCTCAGAATGCATTTTATCAGGTTCTCTGATGTTGATTCTGGTGACACTAATTTTGAACACTTGATTAAGGTATTTATATGTGTATTAAAAGCTTCTCCAGTGTAAAGTTACTATTTTTATCTTTTTAATTAGCAAATACCATTTGGGAGGATACTTTAAGACCATACACATCTGGTTTGCATCACACTTCAGCCACCATTTTAACCTCTAGCATTGGTTCTTGCCTGTAACACTTATTACTCTGATGTTTAGGTAATGATGATTTTTCTATATCCATCATTTGTTCTATAATTATTACCGTATATACTCGAGTATATACGGTAATTGAAATTTTGTAAGGTAGAGGTATATCTTCTTCATTATCCAGTTACTTATTAATATGAACTTACGAATATTTACTTTAGGGGGTATCATGCAGTATTATCATTTACTTTCTTACTCAAATTATCTCAGCTGTGGACATTAGATGGGGTTGGCTTTTGTGTCTTTTTGATATATAGCTATCATTTTTTGAGGATTTTTAAACTCAAGGCTCATGTTGTATTTTCCTTGCTTTAGCCTGGCAGTCAACCAACTTTTCAAAAGGCAATAGTTCTTTTGATTGGAGAATAAATTTTATAAAGTAAGATCTGGGTATAGGAGGGATTATTGGTACTAGGGTATCATTCCTTAGATCCTAATACATTTTTATACTTTTTCTGGTTTTTTTTTTTTTGAGACAAAGTCTTTCCCTGTCACCTGGGGTAGCGTGCAGTGGGGTCATCATAGCTCACCACAGCCTCAAACTTGTGAGCTCAAGTGATCCTTCTGCCTCACCCTCTGAAGTAGCTGGGATTATAGGCATGCACTACTACACCCAGATAATTTTTCTTGCTATGTTGCTCACGCTGTTTTTTATTTTTTTATTTTTTGTGATTTTTGGCGGGGGCTGGGTTTGAACCCACCACCTCCAGCATATGGGGCCGGCGCCCTACTCCTTTGAGCCACAGGCGCCGCCCTCTCAGGCTGGTTTTTAACTCCTGGCCTCAAGTAATCCTTCCTCCTCAGCCTCCCAAACTACTTGGATTACAGGTGTGAGCCACTGCCCCCAGCTCACATTTCATAGTCATATATTAGAATTCTCTAAGCTATTTACTTATTGAGTATCACTTTTTATTTCTTTCATAGAAGTTTCATGTTGGCCAGGTGCAATGGCTCATACCTGTAATCCTAGCAGTCTAGGAGCCTGAGACAGGTGGAATGCTTGAGTTCATGAGTTTGAGACCAACCTTAGCAAGAGAGAGACCCCCATTTCTACGAAAAATAGAAAAACTAGCCGGCATTGTGGCAGGCACCAGTCCTAGCTTCTTGGAGGCTGAGGCAAGAGGATCTCTTGAGCTTAAGAGTTTGAGGTTGCTGTGAGCTGTGAAGCCACAGCATTCTACCCAGGGTGACAGAGTGAGATTCTGTCTCAAAACAAAAAAAGAGAGAGAGAGAGAGAGAGAGAAAGTTTCATGTTATCTGGTATAGAAATACATTTTTTAAACTTTTCTTCTGTTTCAGATTTGGATTTACAGTGTGAGATAATCAGCTACATAGAAATGCCTACTTGTGAAACACATGTATCCTCTATGCGACATCAGAGAATATATAACAGAGAGGAATTTTATGAATGTGAGAAATGTCAGAAGAAATTTAGTAGTGGCTATCAACTTATTCTACATCACAGGTTTCATATTATTGAGAGGCCCTATGAATGCAAAGAATGTGGGAAGAACTTTCGTAGTGGCTACCAACTTACTCTGCATCAAAAATTTCATACTGGTGAGAAACCCTATGAATGTACAGAATGTGGGAAGAACTTTAAAAGTGGTTATCAACTTACTGTACATCAGAGATTTCACACTGGTGAGAAGACCTATGAATGCAGGGAATGTGGGAAGGCCTTTATTTATGCCTCTCACATTGTCCAACATGAGAGAATTCACACTGGTGGGAAGCCTTATGTATGTCAAGAATGTGGGAAGGCCTTCAGTCAAGGTGGGCACCTTAGAATCCATCAGAGAATTCACACCGGTGAAAAACCCTATAAATGCAAGGAATGTGGGAAGGGTTTTAGTAGGCACTCAAATCTTGTTGAACATGGGCAAATTCATACCAATGAGAAGCCTTATGTATGTGAAAAATGTGGAAAGGCCTTTAGAAGGGGTCATCAACTTATTGCACATCAGACTGTTCATACAGGCAAAAAACCATATGAATGTGAAGAGTGTGGGAAGGGCTATACCACTGCCTCATACCTTCTTCTACATCAGAGAATTCATAAAGGTGGGAAACCATATGAATGCAAGGAGTGTAAAAAAACCTTTACTTTATATAGAAATCTTAGTCGACATCAGAATATTCATACTGGTGAGAAACTTTTTGCATGTAAGCAATGTGGGAGGGCGTATACTACTGGCTCCAAACTTTTTCAACATCAGAAAACGCATACTGGTGAGAAACCCTATGAGTGTAAGGAGTGTGGGAAGACCTTTAGTTTATATGGATACCTTAATCAGCATCAGAAAATTCATACCGGTGTGAAACAGTTTGAATGTAAGGAGTGTAAAAAAACTTTTACTTTGTATAGAAATCTTACTCGACATCAGAGTATTCATACTGGCAAAAAACTTTTTGAATGTCCAGAATGTGGGAAAGCCTATAGTACTGGCTCAAACCTTGTTCAACATCAGAAGACACATACTGGTGAGAAACCCTATGAATGTAAGGAGTGTGGAAAGACCTTTAGCTTGCATGGATACCTTAATCAGCATCAAAAGATTCACAGTGGTGTGAAACCCTATGAATGTAAGGTATGTAGAAAAACCTTTACTTTCTATAGAAATCTTACTCTACATCAGAGTGTTCATACTGATGAGAAACCTTTTAAATGTAAGGAATGTGGGAAGACCTTTAGACGCAGTTCCCACCTTAATGCACATCAGAGTATTCATGCCGATAAAAAACCCTATGAATGTAAAGAATGCGGAAAGGCCTTTAAAATGTATGGATACCTTACCCAACATCAGAAAATTCATACTGGTGGAAAACCTTACAGATGTAAGGAATGTGGGAAGGCCTTTAGTCGTGCTTCAAACCTTGTTCAGCATGAAAGAATTCATACAGGCGAGAAACCCTATGTGTGTAAGCAGTGTGGGAAAACCTTCAGATACAGTTCAGCCCTTAAAGCACACCAGGGAATTCATACTGGTGTAAACATCTAAGAATGTAAGGAATATGGCCCAAACTTTTTCAATATGAGACAATTCACATTGGTGAGAAATGATTGAATATCTTCAGCAAATGAAAGAATTCATAATTCAGTTCTTGCCACACTAGAAAGCATTCAATGTCAATTCTGTTTTAAAGGACTGTCTGACTATTCAATGCCAAATTAAGAAAAACATGGGAATCTGAATTTCTTCATGCCTGCAACATCCACAGAATGGAAATTTTTACTAAATTTATTAATTAAATGGATGACCAAAAGCCTTCCATTCTAGATATCAATGAATGTGTTAGAAATTAACCCAAATCTTAGTATCTTGTCACAACAATAAACATCTCTCATAAGGCTCTATGGGTCAAATTCATGAACAGCTTGGATGAATGCTTTTGGATTGGGCTTTTCATGAGATTTAAGTCTTCTGAAAGCATGATTGGGACTAAAGGATCTGTTCCCCCTGGCAGTTCACCCACATTGGCTGCTGGCTTAGAGACGGAGAGTGCCAGGAGAAAGCTGTCCTCATCCACAGTGAGCTTGATTCAGATGATGAAATCCTAGGCTGGGAGTAGTTGATGCTATAAATGGATGAGACTTTGGGGGCTTCTTGAGCGTATTTTCCTTGTAGGAATATGAACAGTTTGCACTCTGAGTGCCAATGGTAGTGTTCCCCCCCCCCCCTTTTTTTTTTTTGCAGGTTTTGGCTGGGGCTGGGTTTGAACCCGCCACCTCTGGCATATGGAGCCAGCACCCTACTCCTTTGAGCCACAGGTGCTGACCTGGTAGTTTTTTCTAAATGTGTGCACAAATTCTTTGAAATTTCACCCTTCAAAGTTGAGGTCTTTGAACTTAGCCACTTGCTTCTAATGAATAGAATATTCAAATATTCAGGGTACTTTCCTCCTGGAGCTCACACTCAACTGGTCATTTAGTCTTACTCAGAATCATCTTTTTTCTACTTTGGGCATCCTCAGGAGGCTGCCAGCAGCCCCTTTTATGGGAATTTCACTGAATAGAGATTCTCCTAAATGTCACATTAGATCTTGCTGAAAAAAAAATTTTTTTTTTGTTCTGAGACATAGTCTCTATCACCTGAGCTAGGGTGCATGGCTTCAGCCTAGCTCACAGCAAACTCCTGGGTTCAAGCAATCCTCCTGTCTCAGCCTCCCTAGTAGGTGGGAATACAGGTGTATATCACCTGCCTGGCTGTTTTTTTTTTTTTTTTTTCTATTTTTAGTAGACACAGTATCTTTCTCTTGTGCAGGCTGGTCTGGAACTTCTAAGCTCAAGGAATCTTCCCACGTTGGCCTCCCAGAGTGCTAGGATTACAGACGTGAGCTACCATGCCCGACTAAACTACCTTTTTAAAATCATTTAGGAAATCAAAATTACAGATGATAACTACCTAAAATCACTCCCAATCCTACAAAAAAATCACTACCTTTTTGAACTAAGTAACAAAAGTCTCTAATGTTTTCATTCACTGTGATCTGCTCATCCATAATCCCTTTTGTCCACACAAGGAGGGAATAATTTACTATTAAATACTAACATTATTTTCCCTATGCACTTGTAAGTTTTGATAATTAAATATGACACAGTGCAGAATGGTTTCACTATAATCAGATTACCACTACACTTGATACTTAAAAAATGGTTCTGTTCTTGGACAAGCCATTTAAGCACTCTTAGAACAACCAGAAAGCACGTGATTACCTTCTCAAAAGACTGGAGTCTGCTGAGGTATAGAAAGTTTGTTTGCCTTTCCATAACCCAATGTATCCAGAAATTCCTTGGAACTTCCATTCCTATTACTTAATGACATTGGATTTTTTTGTTTTGGGGGGGTTTTGGTTTTTGCTTGTTTGTTTTTGTTTTTGAGACACAGTGTCACTCTGTTACCCTGGGTACAGTGCTGTGGCATCATAGCTCACAGCAGCCTCAAACTCCTGGGTTCAAGTTATCCTCCTGCCTCAGCCTCCTGAGTAGCTGGGACTATAGGTACAGGCCACAACACCCGGCTAATTTTTCTATTTTTGGTAGAGATGGGGATCTCACTTTTGCTCAGGCTGGTCTCAAACTCTTGAGCTTAAGCAATCCACATGTCTTCGCCTATCAGAGTGCTGGGATCACAGGTGTGAGCCACCACTCCTGGCCTTACCTACTTTTTCACATAAAAAGTCCTTTCCATGTATACTAACATTTGGGATGTGAAATCATATACTGAAATGCTGCCAAAACTTAAAAAAGTGACCCTCAAGCTGGAATTTCAGCTCTCTGTCATGTGATTAAATACTGGTGAGATAGCAGTCTGCTCATATGATCATATGCAATTAGCTGCCTTTTTCTATACATATCATACAGTTACTTTTCTACACAATAAAAAATGTGTCAGGTGCAGTGGCTCACGCCTGGAATCCGAGCACGCTGATAGGCCGAGGTGAGTGGATTGCTTGAGCTTATAAGTTCAAGAACAGCCTAAGCAAGAGCAAGACCCCCGTCTCTAAAAAAACAGCTGGGCATTGTGGCAGGTGCTTGTAGTCCCAGCTACTGGGGAAGCTAAGGCACATGAATCGCTTGAGCCCAGGACTTTGAGGTTGCTATGAGCTATGATGCCATGGCACTCTACTGAGGGCAACAAAGAGAATCTGTCTCAAAACAAACAAAAAGTTCCAGATGAAGCTGTGTGAATATTCTTAAATGTTTGTAAACTCTCATATTGATCAGTGTTTAGGTATTGATAATTTTCTAAACTCTACCTTGACTATTTTGAGTTTCAGATGGTATCTGTAAACAACAACTATAATTGCACAGTCATAGCTCATATGTACTTGGATATTTACTCCACTTTTCAGTTGTGACTTATAATCTGGTCAACTGGAAATAAAAGTATCCTAGAAATCCACTTGTCCACTTAAAAATATATAGTTAACTAACCCAGGAAGTACCTTTTGTAGATATTTATTGACCAATCATGTTACTTACTATGACTTTCCTGTTTGTTTCTTTTGCCCATTTTCTCCTTACTGATTTGTGGAACACACACACATACCATGGATCTTGATTCTTTTGTTGTTTCACATAAAAAGTCCTTTCCATGTATAGTTACTTTTTTTTTTTTTTTTTGAGAGTCTTTCTTTGTTGCCCTGGGTAGAGTGCCATGGCACCATAGCTTGCAGCAACTTCAAATTCTTGGGGTGTAGCAATCCTCCTGCCTCAGCCTCCTTAGTATCTGGGACTATAGGAGCCCACCATGACACATGGCCGGTTTTTCTATTTTTAGTAGAGACAGGGACTTTCACTCTTGTTCTGGCTGGTCTCAAATTCCTGAGCTCAGGTAATCCACTGCCGAGGACTTCCAGAGTGCTAGGATTACACCCGGTCTGGATAGTTACTTTTTTTTTTTTTTTTGAGACATAGTGTCACGATGTTGCCCTCTGTAGAGTGCAGTACCGTCACAGCTCATAGCAACCTCCAACCTTTGGGTTTAAGCTAGTCTCTTGTCTCACCCTCCCAAGTAGAAACCACCACAATGCCTGGCTATTTTTCTGTTGCGGTAGTCATTATTACTTAGCTGGCCAGGCTGGGTTTGAACCCGCCAGCCTCAGTGTATGTGGCTGATGCTGTAACCACTGAGCTATGGGTGCCAAGCCACAGGATAGTTACTTTTTAAAGTACCTTCATGATGTATCTTGTACTGATTGTATCCGTCCCCCCATCCATATGATCCTATTATATTTGAATGTTGCCATTTTCAGTCCAACTATATAAACTGGTAATTTTTTTTAATTGTATCTCATAATTTTATTTGATTTTCCCCCTCTTTTCTTAAGTTTATTTTTTATTATTTTTATTAAATCATAACTTTGTACATTGATGCATTTATGGGGTTCAGGTTACTGCTTTGATATATAATGCGAAATGCTTACATTGAACTAAGTAACACATCCATCACAATTACACTCATTTCTTAATAGTTTTGAAATGTACCATTGCATCATGTACATTAGGTGAGGTTTCCCCCCCCCCCAAACTGGTAATTTATTTATGTTTTTAATAGACTGGAGAATTTCCAAGTATGTGGTCATATCATCTGTGAATAGAAATGAAATTTTCTTTTCAAATAATCATTATTTCTTTACTTTTATTAAAATAAATATGATTATGTTGAATGTTGGGATAATAGCATCTCAGCATTTTATCTAATTTATGGAAATCAATATAACATTTTACCATTAAGCTAATGTTTGCTTTGCTGTATGCAAGTATATTCTCTAATTAGATATAATTTCTTATTCTTTTCTTTCTTTTTTTTTTTTAATTAAATCATAGCTGTGTACATTAATGCGATCATGGGGCACCATACACTGGTTTTATAGACCGTTTGACACATTTTCATCACACTGGTTAACATAGCCTTCCTGGCATTTTCTTAGTTA
>CAUYPK010062639.1:0-26232 GCA_963574355.1 Loris lydekkerianus | reverse complement strand
TGTGGAGCCCTGGTGGGTGCGGGTCAGTGGTCGGGGGTCGCTGCACACCTATTATGGAGGTCTGGGCGGCGCCAAGCCCAGGAGTTTGAGGTTGCTATGAGATGTGACCTCAGGGCACTCTACCCAAGGCAACAGCCCAAGGCTCCAGTGTGCCAAAACCGTCTCACTCTGCCCCTAAGGATTAGGGCTGTGAGGCAGTTCAGTCCCCGCCTTTAAGCTGCTCAGTCACTAGGTTACTTTGTCCCGACCGATCCTTGCTCTGGGACCCTGAGGGCAGAGCTTGCTGGAGCAGTTTTTTCACACAATGGCTTTCACTGAGCCCAGCTCAGTGGCTCATTTTTGGGCCCCAGACAATGCCCAAATTTCTCCACACTTTTGCTCAAGCTCTCCCCCAGGCAGCTCAATTGAGCACCAAGTCCAAGAACACCAAAAAAGTTCACAGGTAAGGTCTTTCTAGTTTGCAGTCTTACTGCTGCTTGTACTCACTGCGTGAGATCCTACACAGGGTCACTCCCCACAAAGATCCTAATCACGTGCCGGCGTGATTAGGTCGATCAAACACACGCAGCCACTTGCCAGTTTCCCACTGTTTTTGTCTTCCTCCTGGGGTCCAGAAGTCCCTTGCTGCCTCCCTGTATCCTCAAAGGGATGATCATAGGCCGATCCCACCAGCCAGAGATGTCTGGAGTCTTGACTCCCTAGACTATCCGTTCCCAGTTGCAGGGAAGCTGTTACTCAGCCGCCATCTTCAATCTGTCTCTTTTCCTCTTTTTTTACTTGTGAACCCTTATAGAATTTGTGACACCAGGGTCCAAAAAGTCATGATTCAGCAGAAAGTGGTATAAATATTTCTAGAACTATGACTGTAACAAATAGGCCAGAAGAATATTTTAATAGAATGTTAAATTGGGAGTTTCAGTGTAGGCATCAAGATACAATAAATAAAACCAAGTTGCAAATTTTGAAAAGAGATATTTGAACACCAGGATGCAATGCTTAAAAATGTTCTGAGACCAAAGATATAAAACACTTGGGCTTTGGCGATGTGTTTTGGAATGAGACGCTGCTGTGTTGCGTCCCATTCCATCCCCAGTGGAGAGGGAAGGAATGTGTGTGTGTCTTTGTGGGGGGTGATGGGTGGATGTTTGACTCTCATATCTGTTCTAGTGAGAACTTCAAAGCCACCACTTGGAAAGCTTGGTATTTATTTCTTGCAGGTCGAGAAACTCAGCAAATTGATGTTAAACTCAGGCTTTGGAAAGGATTAGGAGATGTGTTTGATAGCATATTTATTTATTTATTTATTTTGAGACAAACTCTCACTTTTTCCCCCTTGGTAGAGGGTTGTAGCATCACAAATCATAGCAACCTCAAAAAGCGATCCTCTTGCCTCAGCCTCCCACATAGCTGGGACTACAGGTGCCTGCCACAGTATTGGCTATTTTTTAGAGATGGGGTCTCGTCCTTGCTCAGGTTGGTCTCTACCTGGTGAGCTCAGGTAATCCACCCATCTTTGCCTCCCAAGTGCTGGGATTACGGGCATGAGCCACCACACCTGGCTGACAGCACTTTTAGATGGAAAATTAGACTTGCTGTTGCTTTGAGATTGGTCTGCATTTCTAGAGTTTTCCCAGGCTAAAAGATTGCTTTCTTTTGGTCTACATCTTCAAAAGAGATCTGGTTTGGGATTATTCTTAAACTCCTGTCCACTAGACAACACCATCTAACACCAACAAGAAGGGGCAGATGGACAGTGTGTGCAGTCTCAGATTAGGGTACCCTAGGAAGAACACATCATTACTTCTGGATTATTCTGGCTGGAAATGCTTAACCTAATATAATTATGCAATTGAGATAAACCCAATTGTGAAACAGCCTATAAATAAATGACCTGTATTCTTAAAAACTATGGATGTCTTTAAAGACAAAGTATAGCTGAGGAATTGTTACAGATTAAAAGAGACTAAAGAGACGTGACAGCTGAATGCTACATGATTCTGGATGGAATTCTGTACTGGAGGGAAAAAATGCTTAAAAGACACTGTTGGGACAGTTGACAACATTGGGGTATGAATAGTATACTAAAGTTTTATATTGGTGTTAAATTTCCTGAATCTGATGGCTGTGCATTGGCTACATAAGAGACTATCTTTGTTCTTGGTTATACTTGAAGTATTAAAAGGTAAATGGGCATGGTTGGGCATGGTGGCTCATGCCTGTAATCCTAGCACTCTGGAAGGCCAAGGTGAGTGTATTGCCCTGAGCTCACAGGGTGGAGACCAGCCTGAGCAAGAGCGAGACCCTGTCTCTCTAAAAAGAAAAAAAAAGCAGGGCTTTGTGGCAGGTGTGTATAGTCCCAGGTACTTGGGAGGCTGAGGCAAGAGAATAGCTTGAGCCCCAGAATTGGAGATTGCTGTGAGCTATGATGCCAGGGCACTCTACCGAGGGTGAGTGAGACTCTGTCTCAAAATAAAAAATAGAAATAAAAATAAATAAATAAGTAAAAGGTAAATGGGCATGATGTATGCTGCACCCTACATTCAAATGGTTCTGACAATAAATTGTGTGTGTGTGTAGATAAAGTGATAAAACAAATGTGGCAAATTATAAAAATTACTGAATTTGGGTTATAGTTCTGTATTCTTGCAACTTTTCTGTGAGTTTGAGATTATTTCAAAATAAAATTTACAAAAGTCATTTTCTCAGCAAGATCTTTCCAATTAGCCAAGTTTCATTTCAATCCCATCTCCCCCGACCCTGCCCATGTAGAATCACCCACTTCAGATACGGAGATACCCTCACCCCACACCGGCTAAATCAAGAGTCTCAGGAGATGGAGCTCAAGGATTTGTCTTTTAACAAGTTCTCCAAATGCTTCTCATACATATCAAAGCTTGAGAAGCACTGGTTTAGATTAGTCAGGAGTTAGAGTTGGGGGTGGTGTTAACTCCATGTAGCCTGCCACAGAATGGGGGTGGAGGGGTGGGTTTAGGGACAGTGACCACAGAACCTACCTCACGGGAGTGTTGAGAGAATAGTGGCTGAGGATAGTTACATTCTCATCCATACCATCCACCTTTTTCCTTTTGCTTGGATCCAGAGGCCTTAAGGAAACATTTTTTAGTTCAAAATTTCACAGCAGTTAGTATAACTAATGTATATTTATTGTATTTTAGTTTTTAGAGACAAAATCTTGCTCTGTCACCTAGGCTGGAGTTCAGTGGTGTGATCACAGCTTACTGCACCCTCAAACTCCTAGGCTCGAGTGATCTTCCTGTCTCAGCCTTCTGAGTGGCTGGGACTATGGGTGTGGGACATCATAACTAATTTTTCATATTTTTTGTAGAGACAAGGTCTTGCTATGTTTCCCAGGCTGGTCTCATACTCTTAGGTTCAAACAATCCACCCTCCTCAGCCTCCTCAAATGCTAGGATCACAGGTATGGGCCACTGTACTTGTTCAGATTAATGTATGTTTAGAGAATGAATCCATAAAACTCTCTATGGTGAATACAAGTTGATTATGATGAATTGGCAGACTTGTTCATTTTTGGCCTACTGAAGGGTGGTAGAAATTTTCTTTTGTGTCCTTGCAGGATATTTTGGGGGAAGGATGGGAGTACCCAGACATCATCCGGACGCAGGTTCTGGGGACCAAGGTGGATGGGGACCGTGACGGTGTGCAGGTGCCCACCACCCAGGCCAAGTACTGCGTGAAGACCGAGGCACCTGCACCTGATAAGGGCTCGGACCTCTAATGCGAGTACTATTGCGACTATGGCGACAGGGAGGAAGCTGACAGCTGCTCTGGGGACGACAAAGAAGACTCTGGCAATGAGGGGTCCTGACAGCGTTTGTCCCACTAAAATAAACTTCACAGAGTTTTACCTCACTAGGATGGGACTAAATGAGCTTTTTAGGTGGGAGACTCTACCTCATGGGAGGTTTTGTGTTGGTTCTCTGTACCCTTTAATTGTTTCATTTTAGGTCTTTTTTTCCTTCCCTGTATTTGTTCTGGGTTTTCCTCTGCTTCAGATAAGAGGGGCTGCCCCACTGTGCACATTGCTCGGAAACCTAGGGCCTGGGAGAAGCTGTGGTTGCCATCTTCCCCTTGAGAAGGCAGCATGGCCCTGATTGCTGCTCAGATGCCCTGACTTTGGGGACTGGCCACAGCCCAGAGGAGCCATATGAAGCTACAGATGGGAACGTGTAGGGGCCAGCTACCTGCCCCTACAGATGGGAACGTGTGGGGGCCAGAGGGCCTGAAGGCTGGGCAGCTCCATGGCCTGGTGCCAGAGACTTGATGTGTTTCCAACTTGTGAATGGACAGATTAGCTACGGCCACCTCTTCTCTCTGCTTTGGTTTGAAACCCAAATAAAACTGCTTTATGAGAAAAAAAATTTGTGAACAACAGTAATATGTGGGTCATTATGAAAGTTTTGAGATCATGAAAATCAAGAAATATAAAATCCCTGCAGAGAGAGGCAAGTGAAGCCCTCCCAGCAACACTGACAAGCTGAGCAAGAGGAAACTTGCACAGGTGAATCACAAGGGACACGGTTGACTGTGTTTCTTGGAAGTGAAATAATGGACCATAATAGAGTCTGTCTCAAAACTTTGCTAGTGACCCACATACCTCCAAGAGGAAAAGCCTGGCCTCAAATTTCCTAATTGGAGGTGAGCTGTTAAGTCAGACTTGTTGAACTGAGTAGGAAAAAAGGACTTGGAGGAGAGAATTAATGGAAAGAGAACTAGTGGGGCAGCTTACATGCCCATCTTTGGTGTGATAGGATACTTAAATCCAGGTTTGGCTACATAATTTGCATGGCCCAGTGCAAAATGAAATTGTGGGGGGCCTCTCATTGAAAAATGATCAAGAGGCTTGGCACCTGTAGGTCAGTGGTTAGGGCACCGGCCACATGTACCGAGGCTGCCAGGTTGGAACCTGCCCCACTTCAGCTAAAACAACGATGACAACAACAAAATAGCTGGGCATTGTAGCAGGAGCCTGTAGTCCTAGCTACATGGGAGGCTGAGGCAAGAGAATTGCTTAAGCCCCAGAGTTTGAGGTTGCTGTGAGCTGTGACGCCATGGCACTCTACTGAGGGAGACATAGTAAGACTCTGTCTCAAAAACAAAACAAAACAAAATAAAACAATTAAAAAATAAATAAATAAAGAAAAATGATCAAGAATTTCAAGATGGCACCAGAAAAAAACAGCAAATCATGCATGAGGGCCTTCGGCTCTATGCTACTGTCCAGGTTGTGCCATCATGAAATAGACCCTGCCTAGATCTCCCCTGGTTAAAGGCAGGCTAGCCTTGCCAGAACTCCACTCAAGGGGCTGGTCAGCCTGTGTCAGGGGTGGACCTGAGGAAGAAGTTAGGCTGGGGCAATTCTCCCACGTGAGAGCACAGTGCACTGCAGAGGTCCTTAGAGCTCCTGACATCCTCACCCATGTGTCCAACAGAAAGCCACATTAGACACTCAACTGACAAGAGGCCTCCGCAACCAGTTGGCCAGATGAGCATTGAGGTCAAGAGAGGACTGAGGTCACACACCACATGGGAATAATAACATTTGCTTGTTTTATCCCAATCCTCCTTCCCCATCACAACACCCGGAGAGTTAAAATGTGAAGATGTGTGAGAAGGAATGATAGACCAGCCACACCCCTTCCTGAGGCTCATCCATTGATCTCAGGAGGCCTGGAAGGGGTGAGACTAATGTTCTAAACTGGGCAGGGGGGTGTATGTTCTATTTTTAATAACAAAAGAATTCTAAATCCAAGGGCTCTTCTTGAAACAGAATGTGTAGATTTGATAGAACATTTCCCTTTGTTGAATGAAAATGATTTAAAAATGCACATTTTATTTGTACCTCATGAAGACTGTCCAATAAGACTGCCCAGTTGCAAAATTATATTTATTACAAGGGGAGGGAGTGAAGAAAGCAATTCATGGCACACTTAGTTGACAGATAATAGATTGCAAACCCTTTCACTTGTAGTAGTATCTGAGGATAGCCAAGGGAATTCTGAATATAAATTACCCTGAACATCTGACGGCAGAACGCTTTACTAGAATCTTATTTTTAATATATTCAGTCCTTTGGGAGTAAAAATTTCAAATATTACACTCTGCTCTGTTTATTACTTCTCCTTACAGATTGTTCAGCGCATGATAACTTGGGCTTTTGCAGTAGTGACTTGTCTCAGCACAGAAGACCCTTTCGGTGCCATTTGGTGGACTTCTGTTCCCATAATCAAAGTAATAAAAATAATTTAAGCATTCAAAATTTTGAAATTAGTTATTTTTTTCATTTATGTATCAAATATTTATTGAAGCTCAAAATGGGTTCTATTAGGCTCTGTGAGGGGTAAAATATGACTTAGACACTGATCTCATGGTCAGGATGCTTCTATTTGGTGAGACTCAAGATGTACAGTTATAACAAGAAGGCAAGGTGGAAAGTGTTCAAAGGTACCTTAAAAGGGATGTGCTCTTAGACCAGGAATTGGGCTCCTGGACTGGGCTCTAAGTTTTCAAGGACCTTGTTTTGGTCTCAGGGGACATGCCTGAACTTCTTTCTCCTAGACTATGTCTTGGCTGTCTAAGATCCAAGAATCTTATACGAAGATGGCCCCCTATTCATCTTCCAGGTGAATCCTGCACAGCTGGTGTGCATTGGGTTGGCTGAAGGAGTGGCCAAGGGATGGCTGTTTGCAGAGATTATGGACAGATCTTGAAAATGTGGGCTACCTCTCTTGCACTGCCTTTAACAATTTATTAGCTTAATTAATAGCTTTTACTATTTAGACTATGTTAAGAGGGGCTCCAATTATCTTTGCCAGAGGGACCTACAGATACTAGGGTACAGGTCGGCCTGGCTATGGTAATTCAGGAGGGGAACTATCTGGAAGTTTCACTGTGAAAGTGGAGCCTGACCATGCAGAGGTAGGGGAATAGGTAGAAGAGGAATTGCTGGTAGAGGGAAATAACACCCAAAGGCATGGAGACTCAAAGTGCCGATAATATGTGGAAAGTCTGGCTTTCCTGGGCATCAAAAATGGAAGAGTAGCAACTGAAGTTATAAAAGGAGAAGAAGACAGGATCATGGACTGTGTGGAAAACCAAGTCACAGTGAGTGAAGACTTAGCCAAGTGTCCTGTATTCTCAGCACAGGAGAATCCATTTAGAGGGACTGACACATCTTAACAAAAGCAAGTGAAGGCTTTTGAACTTCTTTCTGTAGGCAATGAGGTGCCATTGTTAAGTTTGAGCAGCTTTGGTATGAACAACTCCGTATGCATGAAACTCTGGTTTGCCATGGTGATGGCAGGTAGGAAAGACTGGAAGGGTGGAAATCAGTGAGCAGGGAACTATATAGAGCAGAGCAATGATAGCAGAAGGTGAAAGTGAGACATATAACAAATAATGGAAAAAAGGCTGGAGGCAGTGTCTCACACTTGTAATCCTAGCACTCTGAGAGTCTGAGGCAGGAGGGTTGCTTGAGTTCAGGAGTTCAAGACCAGCCTGAGCAAGAGCAAGACTCCATCTCTACTACAAATAGAAAAGTTAGCTGGGTGTTGTGGTGGGCACCTGCAGTCCCAGCTTCTGAGGAGGCTAAGGCAAGAGGATCTCTTGAGTCCGGAGTTTAAGGTTGCTGTGAGCTATGATGACAGCATGGCACTCAACCCCACGGTGACAAAGTGAGACTGTTTAAAAAAAAATAAAGAAAAGAAGAAGAAAGAAAGAAATAATGGAAGGCGCCTGTAGCTCACCGGCTAGGGCGTCACATACACTGGAGCTGGCGGGGTTTGAATCCAACCTGGGCCTGCCAAACAATGACAACTACAACCAAAAAATATCTGGGCATCGTGGCGGGTGCCTGTAGTCCCAGCTACTTGGGAAGCTGAGGCAAGAGAATCACTTAAGCCCCAGAGTTTGAGGTTGCTGTGAGCTGTGACGCCACAGCACTCTACCAAGGGCAACAGCTTGAGACTCTGTCTCAAAACAAACAAACAAACAAACAACAACAACAAAAAACAATGGAAAAGAAGAAATTGGTAGAAAAGAAATAAAAAGTGACCCCAAGACTTCGTATGAATCTTTGGTGGCCAGCTAACCATCTTTGCTGTGCCAACACAGAAGAGTGACAAGTTCAGTCCTGAGACTACACTGTAACTCTATGGGTGGTGGATGGTGGGATGAGACGTAAGAAAAACATTGGACATGGGTACATGGCTTCCAGTTTGCACCTGTTCCTTAGCATAAACAATCACCCACTCATTTTGTTATGAGTTTTCAACAGTTTGTGCACAGTACAAACTGTGCAATATGGGGACCCATAGGATATAAAGCACAGACATCTCAGATAAACATAAACCTCCATTTCTAGGGTCATCATCTATTCCATCTCAAGCTTTTTAATAATTCATATGCCTAATGGCTTGGAGGCTACCAACAGTGATAATTATGTGTGAAGACAGAGGAGGACTTGTATCATGGAGCAGACATTTCTAAGTTGCTAACTAACCTTTCCCAAGCAGAACACAGAAATAAGAAGATACGTCAGCGGCATGGCAGGACAGTTGACTGGGTCCAGTTTATCTCAACTCATACAGGCTTTGCACTGGGGTTTCCTGGACTCAGTGTCATTCCCTTCTGTCCTGCAGGCTTTCTAAACACAATCATTTGAGTATTAAGCTTATTCTTCGCTTATATTCCATTATGTGATAAGTCTCCACCCAAACCATCTCTGAACTGTTAGATTCTAGCCAGTTGCACAATCCAGTGTGCACACCTCTGCACACCCAGAGTCCTCCTGCCTTTCTGCAAACCTTGCTCTGTGGGGACTACTTAGGCAGCAGTTTTTAATTGAGTGGAATTAAAAACTAGTGTGGAAACTGCCCCAAAGAGTCTGCTTCCTCCGCATCTTCTAGAAGGGTAAAGCGTAAGGTTTTTAAATGGTGTTCTAAGACAGGGCGGCAAAAGCAAAAGAGAAGGTGTGGAAACGCGTCCCGCTGTTAGTTTCGTTCATAACCGCTGGAGCTTTAAGAGTCAGCAGCCTTACACGTAAACAAGAGAGCGCTGTCTGTGCCCCTGGGTTCCCGGTGGGTGGGGGTGGGGGTTGGGGTGGAAGGTTAACCTCTGCAGGAGGTGCGGCCGAGGTTGACTATAAGGCCCCCAAGGCCAACGGGTAGCTCGGCCGAGAGATGTTTATCTCCTTGGAGGCTCATGTCCACCTGGACATCTGCTGACAGGTCAAGTTTCACTAACGCCATATACTTGAGAAAAAACTCCCCAAACGACATACTCCAAATCGAGATTTTGCCTTCCTCCTTCTCCTCCTCTTTTACTTTATTATTATTTTTTTTTGTACTTTTTCCTTTACTTTAACGCCTTCCTCTCCCTTGGTCAGCAAATTACCCACCCCTACCCTACCCACTGACCCCACTCTGGCTCCATCTTTTCATCTCCAGAGGGTTCCGAGGTTCACTCCTCTGGGTCCGGCTCCCGCTTTGCGCCCGCTGCGTCGCCCACAGAAAGTTCTCCCTGCCCTCTTCAAGCTCCCCAGCTTTCCCAGGTGGTGACTCTCACGGCCCCGGTCCGACCTCTGCAGGGCGCTACACGGTGTGGGTTCCCGGCTGGGGTCCCCAGCGACCCCTCCAGCGCCGCCCAGCGTCCCAGCCCCGCGCTGGCCGCGCGGACGCCTCTGCCGCCGCTGCCGCCGCCTCCTCCCGGGAGGCCCGGCGTCAGCGGAGTCGCCCCGCCCCGGCCCAGCTCCGCCCCCGGCCGCCGCTCCCTGATTGGCCGCGGGCCCCCTCCTCCCGAGCTCCTCCCCTCCCCCTCGCCCAATGGGCACCGCCACCTGGTCCAAAAATTCCCCTGAGGCTACCAAGGGGCTCTGCCATCTCCAGCTCCCGCCAAGCGGCAGTGACTGCCGCACCGGGGCACTTCACTGGGAGGGGACGCGGAGTGGGGAGAGAGAGGAGGAGGGGCGAGAGGTGTAGGAGAGAAAACTTCTGAAAGGAACAGGAAACCTGCCGGGGAGGCGACGGCTGCGGCTCCTCGCGGCTCAGAGGCTGAGCCCGCGGCGGGTGTCCGCAGCTGCGGTCTGGCTCTTGCCGGGCTCCCGGCGCGGAAGCGGGGTTGAGCCGCGGCCCTCAGCGTCCTCCACTCGGGGCCGCTGCCATCCTGCGCTTCATTCCGCTTCTGCCGCAGCGGCTCCTGGAGAGGGGTCGGCGAGGGCGCGGGGACGAGGAGGGACGTGCACTCTGGAACATGAAACAGCATGTCCGATAAAATGTCCAGCTTCCTCTACATAGGGGACATTGTGTCCCTGTACGCGGAGGGCTCCGTCAACGGCTTCATCAGCACCTTAGGGTAAGCTGGGGCAGCGCTCGCGCTCGGTCCCCTCCCACCCCATCCCTGCCCGTGTCGCGCCGTGGCGCGCCCCCGCTACCGCCCGAGGTGGCCGGGCCGGGCAGCGTCTGCGGCGCGGACAGCGCCGTGCGCTCCGCTCGCGCGCTCGCTCGCAGGAAGCGGCCCGGAGAGGCGAGACTTTGTCAGCAACTTCGTAATCTCGAGCTCAGAGACACATCAGAAAAGGAGGAAGTGATTCAAAAGCCCTGAGACAGGCCGGGCGAAGAAGACTTCCCGGCGTCTCCGTGGGTTGTTTTGATTAAAATGTGTTTGTTTTCCCTTCAAGGTAAAACAAAACACTCCCTTACCCCCATCTTTTCTCGCTACCTCTGTCTGCCCCTTGTGTCTCAGTGACGGCTTTGAAAGAGCAGTCGATCAAGTCCGTGGGCTTGGACATGAAACTTGGGCGGTGTGGTGAGCCAAAGTGTGGCTTTGTCCTGCGGGAGGAGCTCACCGTCCTCTCTTCGCTGAAGTAATTTCCTTTTGGCTTTGTCAAATGGGGACTCGCCTCGCCGTCGTGGGCAGCCCAGGGGTGTCTGCAGCACTATGACCCTCAGGGGTTTCTGCGGGCCTCCTGGGTTCTAGAACTGAGACCTGCTTCCTCTCATGCCCCAGCCTTGGCCCCTTGAAATGCCAAAAGTCTTGGAACTCAGCCAAGTGCAGAGTTCTTGAGATTTGAGTTGCTTTATGAATGGGGCACATACGTATTTTTATATATATGTTCAGCCGAACCTCCATAGTTGACCATCTTCCTACAATGACCACCTCCTTAAGCTGACCTAATTTTCATAGGGCATGGACAGCATGAATGTATCAGTACAGCAGGCCTAGTTCCTCATGTTGACCAGTTTGTTACAGCCCCTTGGATGGTCAACTTACAGAGGTTCTGCTGTTTACTGTGTATGTAGCTTCACTGAAGAGAGTCCATAGCGTGCTACCTGGTTAAATGGAACTTCCTTGATTACTAGTGTTTTCTTTGTGTCCTAATTGTGAATACCAGTGTGTAGTTCAGTTGTTCACTGCAATATATTTTGATTCACAGGTATTTTTTTGTACCTCATGGTCTCAGCACTTAGACCCCCTAGTCTTAGAGATTTTAGGTTGGGGAACTGGTGTATCCATTCAGGGCTGGTTACTACTTTTAGCTGTCAGGTTTTGGGGCACATGACTTTAACACGCAGAGTCCCTGGACCTTGACTGCAAACTGTGTTACAGGTTTTGGGGCATATGACTTACCTAAGGGAGTGCTGCCTTGTCAGTCCTGGGACGTGATAGTCACCAGTACTTCTACAGTTCCTTTTATTGGTGAATCTCTTCTTAATGGGTAAAAGAAGGGAGGTAGATTTCGTTTCATCTCCTTTTGATGGATGTTTTTTATTGGTGAAACTAAAGCATGGAAAGAATTAACAGGGAGTGCTTATGCTGGGTTTTAAATCTTGAGCTACCATTGTTTCTGAGAGCACTCATGCTACACATTCAGCTTTTGAGTCCCTAACAACATTTTGCACATGGACTGTGCTGCACCTTACCTTCCAAAGGCTGCGTAGGTGTGGGTTATAGTGGTTACACAGGAGGGGCTCCAGGGACAGAATGCTTGGGGTTCAAGTTCTGGCTCTTCCACTTGTAAACATGGTAACCTAGAGTAGGTTACATAATCTCTCTGTGATTTGGTCTCCTCAGTTCTAAAAAGGGGAATAATAGTTTCTATCTCACAGGGTCATGCTGAGGAAGAAGAAAGTTAATATTTTATTTGTAAGGTGCTTAGCAGTGTACACTGTGCATAAAAAGCACTTATGGAAATGTTAGCTTTCATAGCAATTACATGTATCACTATCTTGGTGACTGAACAGTAGTTATATTTGTGGACAAAATAATAAAAAGGTCTAGGCATAAAGGTCTAGACAAAGAAAAGAATATGTTTTTTGTAGCCTCTTACTCAGCAAAAATATGCATATAGGTAACTTATAAAACAAATCACTAGGAGGGGTATCGATGGTCAGTCAGGAAGCTGAAACTTTTAGCAGTGTAGAATAGGCCTTGCTTAGGAAACTGAGGTGAAGAGAAATGAAGTGATTAACTCAAAGAACAGAGGGCATTAATGCCAAAAGCTAGAACTCTAACCTTATCTCCAGATTCCCAGCCAACTGTGCTTTTTTTGGTTGCATATAATAATCTTTAAACCTTGAGAAAAATAAGGTTATATAATCTTTAATGTAGCATACCAATTGGTTTGTTTTTTTTTTTTTGGAGATAGAGTCACTGTGTCTCCTTGGTAGCATGCTGTGGCATCACAACTCATAACAACCTCAAACTCTTGGGTTCAAGCGGTTCTTTTGCCTCAGCCTACCTTGTAGCTGGGACTATAGGTTCCCCCCACAATGCCTGGCTATTTTTGTTTGTTTGTTTAGCAATCTTGGGTTGAGTTGGAACCCACCAGCCTCGGTGCATGTGGACAGTGCCCTAACACTGAGCTATAGGCACCAAGCCAGCATACACATTTGTATAAATATTTCTTATTTGTATTTAACTATGTCCTGTGTTTTAAAAGTTGCCTTAGATGTTTTTATTCAGTGTATTATTCTTAATGAACTGAGTCTTGTTCATATGACGAGGCCTTCATGCAGTGGGATTCTAAGGTGAAGAAAGGCCTTTGGGAATGCTGCCATTGGTGAGAGATGGTGCTTTGATTGTATCATCTTTCAATTGGATCCGATAGACAGCTCAGAGGTCAGATAACTTTGTAGTACTTTATAAGCTAGGATTTGGGTATGGCCATCCTTCCCTCCTGGTACTTGTTTCCCTCCTGGTACTTGAAGGACAGTTACAGTAAAAGTCCTCACTGATCTACCCTGATGCAATCTCCTGGCCTTCACTGAAGAGAATCCAAAGGGTACTGGAGCAATGTGATGGATGCTTGTCTAAGACTTAAATGGGTTCTGTGTTGAGAGAATCCTTGTAGAATAATTAAGGCAAACTGTATATTCACAAGCACTATGATTTCTTTGTCTAAAATAATAGTATCTGACATTTATGATACATGAAAATTTAGCACTTTTTGTTTTAAAAACAGTGCAGCCCAGAAAACATGTTGGGAATACCAAATAGAATTAAACCTGAAATTATTAATTATCTCATTCATAAACATTTCCAAATTCTGTTGTATATGAGATATGCAAATAATGTTGCAGGAACTTCTAAGTTGCTTTGAGAAAGCATCTGGTACTTTCTTTAAAAAAGCTCATTTGATTTCTAAAGGGAACATGCTGTTCATTTTCTATTCTTCTAAATATTACATTTAAACCTCATATAAGAGAGAACATGAAACTTTAGAGGAAAGAAGTGAAATTTGTTTTCCTGACCATAAATCTCACATGTCAACTGGACTATCTGACTCTTGTGCCCAGACAGGTAATTTTGTTCATGGCTTCTTGCAGTCCTCTGCTGTGTACCTCCAGCCATCAGAGTGTGCATTTCTGTGGGAGTTGTTAGATAAGAAGATGCTAAAACTAAGATTTGAACTTAACAACTAAACTAAGTATATTTTATCATAACTTAAAACTGACATAGTTCATGCTCATCTCATTGATTTTTATTAACACGTAGGTAGTTTTCAAAGTTAGAGATTCTGTTTATAAAATAATTTTCTAAAGTTCAGGGATAAAAGTTTCAATTTTTAAGAAATAATCCTATTTAATTTCATAATGATGCCACAGACTATAATGTCTGATGATTTTATTTCATTTACTTATTTATTTTTGAGACAGAGTCTCACTCTTGCCCTGGGTAGAGTGCTATGGCATTGCCGCTCACAGCAACCTCAAACTCTTGGGCTCAAGAGATCCTCTTGCCCCAGGCTCCCGAGTAGCTGGGACTATACATGCCCAGCACCAGGCCCTGCTGGTTTTTCTATTTTTAATAGAAATGAGGTCTCGCTCTTGCTTAGGCTGATCTCCAGTTCCTGAGCTCAAGCGAACCATTTGTCTTGGCCTCCCAGAAAGCTAGGATTACAGGTATGTCTGATGCTTTTATCCTGAGAAATCATGATTATTTTGGTCAAAACTGACATTGGAGTTTTTTAAATAGTCATGCTTGGTTTCGATGTTTAGGACTTTCTTTAGACTGGGGAACCATACTGCCCTCAGATTTTTAGGAGTTACAAAGTTCATGGAAGGTTATCCCCATGCCACATGGAATCTTATCTGGGCACATGTTGGGGTAGCATCCTCAATTGTTAGCTCTGAGTATAATTGGGAGATATTTATTTCGCAAGTTGGTTTTAAGGCTATGAAACCAAAGTGGCATGGTAGCTGTAGTTTTTCGTTACATTGTTGTAAGGTCATTATTTGTTCCCTTTCTGTATCAAAGTGTGTGCACTTATAGTTGAATTTTGTTCCTCTTCTGTTAGTTGGAGGTCTGTTGGCCTAGGTCTGCTGCTGATTAGCCACGTGGCCTTGTCCACATCATTTATTCTTTTTCCATATCAGCGTGCCTTCCTAGAGATTAAGAAGGAGAATAGATACTGTTTTCCCCACACCTGCTGGGGGTATTATAAACGTGAGCGAAAGGCTCCTTTTTAAGAAAGTTATTAGAAAAATTTACATTATCCTTTTATTTTTGCTTGTAAAATTACAAACTTCCTTCAAAAGCATATGAATTGTTAAAGTGAATCAGATTGGAGACGTTGGCATTGTATATATTTAGCCAACATTTGTTCTGCTGTAAGATAAAGACTCAACAGAAGAGCTAAAAATTAGACAAGTTTTTGATTTCCATTTTAGCTCTTCATCCATCTGACACTTTTAGCAGCATGATGATTTTTCAAATTCAGCTTAGGAAGGTAGTAAGAACTGAGTATTTGAGGATATACATTGTTATTATGTAGCTTTTGGGAATTTTTGCAGTAAGGCAATGAATTTTTCAACTGAAAAAAATTTATGGGGTTTCACTGTATTTGAGTTTAGCAGGTCCCTTTTGAGGGCTTTCTGACTGGAGGTGGGGGAAGATTTTCTGAGACTCTGTGACCTTGCTTCTCGGTTTGATTTCTTAATCTGTACAAAATTTGAATGCCCCAGTTGTGAAGATTTGTACTCTTCCTTTAGCCAGTAGGTACGTGGTGTTTTTGAAACTTGAATTGTTGCCAAATGACTTGTAGTTACTGTTCTTCTCTTAGATGTGCAGGCGCCAGGGGCCTGGTTTGTATTTCCTAATTTGGGAAATACTTGTAGTGACTTATGGAAAGGGCTTTACATCCTACAGAATGAAATGATGGTGAATGTATTTCAAATAAACTGATTTTTTTCCTATGGGAACATCTTAGGGTTATACTTATTATGTTTCTTTTAAAAGGGAAGAAGGGAGTTTTGGGATATGCTGTACAATTTCAAAT
This sequence comes from Loris lydekkerianus, assembly GCA_963574355.1. Taxonomy (NCBI): domain Eukaryota; kingdom Metazoa; phylum Chordata; class Mammalia; order Primates; family Lorisidae; genus Loris; species Loris lydekkerianus. The sequence continues at coordinate 10,418 of CAUYPK010062639.1, read as the reverse complement.
GCAAATGCAAATTTCCAATGTCCTCCTCCTTGATTTTCTCTTTCCTAGGATTTGTTTCCTCTGTTGCTGCCACATCTGACAGCAGATGTTCATATTTCTGGGTGCAATGACTTCAACAATGTCTGGGTGCTACAGAGTGGGAACTGAGCAAAACAGAATTCTTAGGATGTTGGGATAGTAGAATCAGTAAAAAGCGGGTCATTCCTTCCTTGGCTGTTCTCTGCATGGTTGAGAGGTTAGTAAAGGAAAAGTGTGTGTATCTCTGTATGGTTGAGGTTAGTACATGAAAAGTGTGCCGGCATATCTACTTGTGTGTGTATGTCTATGTAAGTGTAAGCTGTTGCTACCTTGGCTTGAGGTTTCTTCTCTGCATCTTCTCAGAACCAACACCTACGAGTTGAGGTCTCCAGAAACTGCCAAATGGTCACCAGTTGATGCACTAGCTCCAAAGCATCATAATATTCTCTTACAGTGACACAATATTGTGGCCCTTATTTTTACTTCCTGCTTGATTTTATCCAATGCAATTAACTTTCCCCTTTTCCATTCTTTTGTTTACATGTTCAGTTATGGTTGTTGAGTAGGATGATGGCAGGGGTATGGTCCATAGTTTATAATTCCTACTAAATTCCTTAGAGGAGTGGGACGATACTTTAACTGCTTACATTATATTATTCCCAATTAGAGTCGCTGAAATTTCTTTTCCTAATCTTTTCTTCCTGCTAAACTTTTTGGATGTTTAAACATTTGCGCATTTGTTTTATTATCTTTTCTTTCTTATTTAATTCTACTATTCTTTTATAGTTTTAATATATTTCCCATAGTTGGACTGTTTCATCAGTGGGGAGTTGTAGATGAAGTATGGAATGGTTATAGTCAACCTTTGTTTTTGTGTAAGAAATGTTTAGTATCTTCCAAATAGAACCCTACCAGCTAATAGCCATTGTTTCCTGCTATTACCAGGCATATGACTTAGCTTTGTTTTGGCTAAGGCAGATGATAATATGATAAAAATATAAAAATCCATTGGACATTTGCATGTGTGTTCAAAGAGGAGGAAGAAGATGATAGAATCTTAAATACCAAGTTGCTTTCGAAAGTCTAAGTGTTAGGAGGGTGATAGTGTGGAATTTAAAATCAGCTCAAGTAAAAAGACAGTTTTTAAAGTGGTGAACATAAACTCTATTTTAAGCTGAAAGGTCAACTATTTCTTGAAGCTAAGAGTCATTCCATAAATAACAGCTTGTGGACCCTCTCTGGCAGGGAGAGGTCAGTTAGGTAAACAACCTTTCCTCTTCCAGTGCCTCTGATGGCCTTGATGGAATTGACTTCAGAGGCAACTGCTTGGCTTCGTTCTTGGCTTAACCAAAGCTTTTTCTTTTTTGTATAATTTTCACTTTTCACAGTCATGTTTTCCCTTTGGAATTGTTCTTGTACAGATAGTGTGTGATAACTTAGAGAATGTGGACAGAATACATATATTCAAACTTTAAGAACTGAATTCCAGGTGGAGGGCATGCCCTCCTATATAAATATAAAAGAAGTAAGAGAGGACTTCTTTGAAAATTTTGTAGTATAATGACAGTGATTTTTACCATTTTTAAAATAATACAGCTTGATGTAATGGATCACTGGTTTAGATCAGATGTCTAAAATAATTCAGATGTCTAAAATAGATCAGATGTCTAAAATAATTCATTTTATGGATAAAACTGTGTGCCTTTCAAATGTGCAATGCCTTCTTTTTGTGTTATCTTTCGACTCCCAGGCTGAGTTTGATGGGCAAGTTTTAAAATATATACCTTTAGAAAGCCACGATTTTAGTAAAAAGTATTCAAAACAATATACATGCAAAATTAGAACAGCATATTAGTAGTGGTTGACCCTGAGTGGTAAGTGAATGGGTGATTTTAATTTTAACTTTAATATTTCTTGTATTTCTCAGATTTTATATATGTTTCTCTTATCTTTTTGGTCTTTTCTTATGTGTATATGTTTTTTTAATTTGCCATCTAGAATCAGGAATTTAACTAAAATGAAAATGATGTTTTTAAGGATTCTTTAATTTCTTATTACTGTTAATAACAATATTTACCTTAAAAAGCATAAATAAAGTATTTTCCTGGTCATGGTTAGTGGCGTAAAAGCCACAAACTAGGCAACTGCATATTGCTGAAATAGATATATTAAACATATGGCTGGATGTCGTGGCTCACACTTGTAAGCCTAACACCTTGGGAGGCTGAGTCAGGTAATCGCTTGAGGCCAGGAATTCTGAGACCAGCTTGAGTAACATAGTAAGACTCTTGTCTCTGCAATTTTGAAAAATTAAGAAAAATATATAGCTTGGTGTGGAGGTACATGCCTTTCGTCTCAGATACTCGGAAGGTTGAGGTAAAAGGCTCTCTTGAGCCCAGAGATTTGAGGTTGTAGTGAGCTATGATGATGCCACAGCAGTCTAGCCTAAGCAAGAGTGTAAAAAAAGAAAAACGTTTGTTCTTGGTTATTATTGGTACTTTAAAATGTATTATGGAAAAGTGGTCAGTAATGTTGAGCAATTAGGTTGGTTGATTTAATTCATGCAGTAAATATATACAGATGGTTACTGACTTACAATGGTTCCTTGGTTTGATTTATGAATTTTTAACTTTATGATGGTACTAAAGTGATACACATATATACGTTCATAAATGTAGAAACTATTTTAAGTCCCTGTACAACCATTCTGTTTTTCACTTTCAGGACAGTACTCAATAAATTTACATGAGTTAATCCAATACTTTATTATAAAAAGGGTTTGTTTTAGGCGATTTGGCTCAACTGTAAGCTAGTATAAAATGTTCTGAGCACATTTACGGTAGGGTGGGCTAAGCTTTGATGTTTGGTAGGTTAGGTGTCTTAAATGACAATGATATTGTCAATATACAATGGGTTTTTTGGGCTATAACCCTGTTATAAGTCGGAAAGCACTGGGAGTCTTTTATTTTAGAAGTCTCTTTACATGTGTAAGAAATATGCATTTTAGCCTGGCCAACTTGTTCATTTTAGTTATCTTAGTACTCACCACAAAACTTTCCCTACCTCAATCAACTTAAATACCATTAGTTTATGAGGGGTTTTTTTTTTTTTTTTTTTTTTTTTTGTGATTGAAATAAATTGAGTAAATGTTTTTTTTCAACTAAGTGTTTTTTTGTTGTTGTTGTTGTTGCAGTTTTGGGCCGGGGCTGGGCTCGAACCCACCACCCTCAGCATATGGGGCCGGCACCCTACTCCTTGAGCCACAGGCGCCGCCCTCAACTAAGTGTTTTTATTGACTATCTTTGAAATGGATAGATCAGCTTTTTCAAAATTCAAATTAATAATTGATTAACAAGAGCTATTACATAGTTTATACCAACTCACCTAAAGATCTCCAGACTTGAATTAAAAAATAAGATAAAATATCAGGTTGATTAGAGAAAGCTAGAATGGAAAGTTTGTATATATTGTGAATCAAGTGCATGTGACGACCCTGGTATATGATGCTGCATGCTGCAGGTTGTCTTTTTAGTTCATTCAATAAGTATTTCTTGAGCCCTTACTATGTGTTGAGGATACACATGTAAAAAGATGCCAGATATTAAGCTGTTTTCATCACCTCAATTAATTCTTCTTCTTCTTCTTCTTATTATTATTATTTAGAGATAAAGTCTCACTATGTTGCCCAGGCTGCAGTGCAGTCGATTTTTAGAGGTGCATTCAGAGTGCACTGCAGCCTTGTAGTTCTGAGGCCAAGATATCCTCCCACCTCAGCCTCCCCTGTAACTGGGACTACATGGGAGACTGAGGATTAAATACTTGTGAAATTAATGTAGTAATTATTTAGGAATGAAGATAAGACTGGTATTGAATAACTGCAATGTAAAGCAGTTCTTTCAAATACCCTAAAGATGATTAAAAACAGTATCATAGGAAATCAGAAGAGTCACATTCTTTCTCTCCTGCCTGGGATGACCTGAGGGGCTTCAAGGAGGAGATGGTACTTAAGTTGAACTTTGACATATCATTAGGTTGGATTATTTGTCTCAAATCTATGCCAATAATTGATTATGTATTCTTGGTACTTTTTTTCTTATATGTCAAAAAAAAAAGGGTGAAATTTTACTATTTTAATTGCTCCAGAAAACAGAAGCAAACAATTTAATTTTATTGAGATAAGCAAAAATGGAATAAATAATTTGAGAACCTATAGTATGCTTCTTTTCCAAATGTGAGAGGTATAAGCTTGGTTCAGACCCTCTGAGTTTAGTAAAACTGCTTTTAGCTTTTCTCATGTATGCTGAGTTTACTGAGACCCGAGATAACGAGGCCAGGAATGTAAAAACTCAGTCAGGAAGAAACTTGGTGATTATTTAGGAGAATTTGTACACTGTATCCAGCCTCTTTTATTATATTTTTAACTCTTTTTTTCCTTGTTTCTTTCCATCTCCAGTGCTTCATAGATTCTTCAAGAATCACGAACTTAAGAGTCTTACCAATTCTGAAAACTTTGGCAGTAAGGACAGCTTTTCAATTAAAATAGTTACTAAAGATTTTTTTTTTTTTTTTTTTTTTTGCTTCATACTGCATATGGCTGTTCAACACACACACACACAGACATAAATGCATACACACACATATGAACTCATATTCCCACTTGGTTTAAAATATCCTCTGGTAGGGAGTCCTTTATGCTCTTCTTTTCCTTTTGGTGTTTTAACAAGAGATATAGGCCATAGATAGAGTCTCCTCAATGCAGGGAGGACTAAGGAAGTGAACAAAGCATAATCTAAGTTCATATCTATTACATTCTTAGAATTCAGACATGTTACTGAGGTTCTCTCTATTACTGAGATGTCTGACTCACTGTTAAAATCTTATCATAAAAATGTCTCTGTTCTAGATTACAAAGTGCTGGACTTTTATTATATATGAGTTATTCAAGAGAAATCTTTAATAGAGTTCTAGAGAAAACTTGGGAGTTTCTTTCTTTCTTTTGTTTTTTAGAGACAGGGTCTTGCTCTGTTACCTAGGCTGGAGTGTGGTGGCATAATCATAGCTCATTCCAGCCTTGAACTCCTGGCCTCAAGGGATCCTCCCACCTTAGCCTTCCGTGTAGCTGAGATTGCAAGCATGCCCCACCATGTCTGGTTAATTAAAAAAACAAACAAACAAACATGTGTTTACAGGAAGAGGCTGGTCTGGAACTCCTGGCCTCAAATGATACTCCCTTCGTAGCCTCCTGAGCAGCTGAGATTCCCAGCTAAAACCAGGTTTTCAATGAAGTAATTCCTAGTTATCTAGCCCTCTGAGACCTTGTGATAATGGCTAATTGTGAAGCAATCCTAAGGGCAGATGCTCCTACTCTCCATGTATTGCCTCCTATTGAAAAGATAATTCTTAAAAATATGCAGGGAAATTATATTCATTATCAGAGCTAAACACGAGGCCCAAATGACCAAATAAACAAACAAACGCAACAAAAACTAAAAAAAACAAGACTGGTTCAAAAGTCATTAGTTTTCTAGAGGCAAAGCAAAATGTATTATTAGTAAAAATGTCAGAGAATACAGTGCTGTCCAACTCATGTGCCAACACACATTTAATTAGGTTGCAAACCTGTAGTGAATTGCCTTGGAACTCTTGAAAAACATCTTAAAAGACTCCTTTGCTGTCCTCATTCTTACTGTCGGATCTCAAAAGCTCAGAAGATTTGGAAAGCAATGGATATTTGTATATGACTTTTCCCACACGGATAAAGCTGAGTAATTGAAAGACTACATTATATTAGAAGTGATATAATTACTGTGTTGGTAAGGAGCAGAAACCATCTCTGACTACTTTAAGCCAAGAGGAAATTTATTGTGAGGATTCTGGAGACGCTCCAAGAAATTAAATGATGAGCTCAACAAGGAGCATAGGGAAGGCAGAAACCCCCGGTTACTGTGGAAATCTCAATAGCAGGACTTCCTCTCTGGGTCCCATCATTCGTGTGTCGGGTCTAGCAATTCCCATGTTCTGTGTCCTTTTTCTTAAATTTCAAATGATGGGGTGATAGAATTTGGCCCCACTTGATTAGGATTAATCATTTATGTCTGTAGAGGCCAAGTCACAGTGCCCTGACCTGGCTCCTTGGGAAATCTCTGCGAGCAGGGCTCCAATTTCTGCCTGCTTCTGGCACAGTGTAGGCATGAAGGACAGAGGACAAAGAGGACCTGGTGAGAGCTGGACTTCACTGCTAAGGAAGCAAGTCAAGAGTAACATTATGCACCTTTTAAAATAAATTGTGGTAAAATATACATAACATAAAATTTACCATTTGAAACTTTTTAAAGTATACAGTTCAGTGGCATTAAGTTCATTCACGACGTTGTACAATTGTCCCTACTGTCCATTTCTAGAACTTTTCATCATCCCAAACAGAAACTCTGTACCCTTCCAGGGGTGTCCAACCTGCGGCCTGTGGGCTGCGTACGGATTATTTGAGGCCCGTTTTGCTTATCTGTGGTGTTGGACATGGTGGCAATTATGTATGGATTTTTTTTCTTGCTACTCAGCTTTTGTTAGTGTTTGTGTATTTAATATGTGGCCCAAGATAACTCTTCTTCCAATGTGTGGGAGGAAAAAAACAGGTTGGACACCCCTGCTAGACAGTAAATCCCCATTTTCTCCGTCCCCTGCCTCTAATCTAACTTTACCTCTAATCTACTCTCTGTGAATTTGTCTGTTCTAGGTTCTTCATGTAAGTGGAAACATACGATATTTGTCCTTTTTTGGCTGGTGATTTCACCTACCATAATGTTTGTAAGGTTCATGTTGTAGCGTGTGTCAATACTTCGTTCCTGTTAATTGACAGGTAGTAATTCCATTGTAAGGGTAGCACGTTGTGTTTACTCACACATCTGTTGATGGACATTCGGGGTGTTTCTGCTTTCTGTGTATTATGAATCATGCTGCTGTGAATATTTATGTATAAGACTTGGTGTGGACGTATTTATTTATTTTTTAAAATTTATTTATTTATTTATTTTGAGACAGCCTCACTCTGTCACCCTGGGGTTGAGTGCTATGGCATCTTCATGGCTCACAGCAACCACAAACTTTTGGGCTTAAGCAATCCTCTTGCCTCAGCCCCCTGAGTAGCTGGGACTACAGGCGCCCGCCACAACTCTTGGCTAATTTTTCTATTTTTAGTAGAGACAGGGTCTCTTTCTTTCTCAAGCTGGTTTTGAACTCCTGAGCTCAAGTAATCCACCCGCCTCAGCCTTCCAGACTGCTAGGATTACGGGTGTGAGTCACCGAGCCTGGCCAACATGTTTTTAATTCTTTGGGGTGTATACTTAGCATTGGAATTTCTGGGTCATGTAGTGACTCTGTTTAACATTTTACCTCAGGCTTTCCTGTTCTCTTTACTCTGCGTTACCTGTTCCTCTCATATCATCCTATTACATGCAATATAATTTCCTATTTATTTTGTTATCATTTGTCTACCCATGATAGATTATAAGCTTTCTGAAGGCAGGGGTCTTTTGGTTTTATCAGTGAATATCTCAAGTGCTTGGGTCTATAAATATTTATTAAATGAAAACTTATTGCATTAGCATATACATATTTTCAGATCTTTATGTAGCTGTTAGCATCACTACCTCTCTGGAGGCTCGGCGCCCATAGCTCAGTGGTTAGGGTGCTGGCCACATACACCAAGACAGGTGGGTTTGAACCTGGCCCGGGCCTGCTAAAACAACAATGACAACTATAAAAAAAGAAAAAAAAAAAAAAAAAAGCCAGGCATTGTGGAGGGTACCTGTAGTCCTAGCTGTATGGGAGGCTGAGGCAAGAGAATTGCTTAAACCCAGGAGTTGGAGGTTGCTGTGAGCTGTATGATGCCAGAGCACTCTACCGAGGGTGACATAATGAGACCTTGTCTCCAAAACAAAACAAACCTTTCTGGAAAAAAGTCAAGTCATTACTATTCTTATTTATTAAATACCTTGAGATCCACAGGCAGGGGATGGTGTCATTAAATCTTGCTATCATCTGTCCTTTAGAAATCTCTTAGGTTGTATATCTGTATATATTCAGGCCAAGATACATTCATTACTCTGGAAAAAGTAATGTATGCGGCCTTTTTGGATAGCTTGCAGGCTATAGCCACGTTAAAGAAAAGTTGCTATTTCCACAAATTCAGGTTTTGTTTTTACATGTGCAAGGGGTGAATTTGTGAGCATTTCGTGAGACTATTTCTTAATTTAAGATCAGCCCTTTCTCTTGGTGGATAGTATAGAATACATTCAGTGAGACATTTTGTACTTTAAGCTCCTGCTAGAAAAGTTTATTTGCAAAGAATTTGCTGATATTAAGTGCGGAGAGTGGCGGGGATGCTTATAGAACCCTAGAAACATAGAATAGGGCATATGACACCTTCTAATTTTTATTGTTAAAATCAGGAATAAATTGTCTGGAAAATGGTAAGCACTTAAATATAGGTTATAGGGAACAAGTGGGCAGTATTTTTGTTCTTTATTTGTTCTTTAGTTATTGACTAAGTCTATTGTAATGTGTGTTGCCTAAAGCCATTTACAAAAATACACGTTTGGCCAGTTTCTTTGAAGAATCTGAAATTTTCCAAATCAATTGTTATTGATTTTTTATTCTAGCAATTCTCACTGGTAGCAATGTATAAATGAGGACGTCTTTGAGCGTTATTTCCAATAGCACAAAAAATAAAAGTGAAAAAATATAAACATGTACAAATTACAAAATAATTTGAAAAAATAAAATGTCATTCAGTTTCTTCTAGTTCTAATGTGTTATAATCCTTTATGATAGATGTTTAAAAATGTCCTATCTTTAGAAAAGTCCCTTTGTAAAGAAAAAGATACTAAATATTGTCAGAATTTTATTTCGTTTCTGTAACATCCACACTAATCCAGTTTAAGTATATCATACCAAATGACGACAGTGACTTAAAAAAATCTATTACCCAAATCATCAAACACAGTTACATTAGGAAGCCAAAGTAAGTTAATGATTTAAGGATTAGTTACTATGTTTGGCTAAAGTGTTCAAGGTCATTGCTAATATCAGGGACATAACTACTTAAACATTTGCATTTCAAGTACATTTTTGGCTTCAGTCATGTTTTCAAAGAGGATAATTTCAGCTCGGGTTCTTTAAAGTGGGGAGGGAGAAGGTAAAGAAAAGAATTTTGTTGTTCACAGAATCCTATACTTGTGTTTAGGAATGATAATTAAGTGACGCTTTAAAATAAAATCAATATTCACAGTCAATGAAAGTATTAGTTATTAAAAGCTTCACTAATTAATCTATCTGTGGGATTACTAAAAAATGAGAAAAGCATGTTTATTTAGCATTCTTCCTTTATTTACCTGACAGGTCATGATTTAATAGTTGAGTTCCAGTTTTAAACCCGTGCAAAGAATGAGCCTCCTTTCCTGGTTAGTACAAATGAAGTCATTGTTATCTGTTAGGGAAGAAAACAAATGCTCCTTTCCAAAGTCACAGCTGCTAAAGAGTCTCTCAGAAGGTCTTTTAAAATATTATCAAATTACAAATGTAAAAGTGCTTTGTTAATAATTTGGGAATCTGAATAAAGAATTGTTTAGGTAAATTGTCATGCAGAAGTTTTGAGAGGCAATAATTTCTTTGCCAATGGATACTTAAGTTATTGTACAAATATTTTCTGAAGACTAGATTAACATTTATCTTGCACATTTTTTTCAAAATGGAGGTTGTAATTAAACCAGTACATTCTAAAGAATATCAGCTGCATTCTTATGTGTGAAGCACATTTAATTTAATAGAATGCACGTTAATTTCTGTTTCTGTATCAGAGATTGTAGTTATGCCTCCTAAATTCATTTTTTCTTTCTTCCACATTAATAGAAGTACTTGAGTTTGTGGGTACCCAGAATAAAGACCACGTTTTCTAGCCTCCCTTTTAGATAGGTGTGGCCACAAATTACATTTTGCAGTCAGACCTTAAAGGAACTTACTCTTCCCCAATCCATTCAAGTGTTTGGAACATGGCATGGGAAGAAGCCATCTTGAATCATGTCAATTTAAAGCAACACTCTAGGAATGATAGAGTGTTAAGAAATGAACCACCTCTACTAGGCATATACCCAGAAGACCAAAAACCACATCATAACAAAGATATTTGTACCAGAATGTTTATTGCAGCCCAATTCATAATTGCTAAGTCATGGAAAAAGCCCAAGTGCCCATCGCTCCATGAATGGATTAATAAATTGTGGTACATGTACACCATGGAATATTATGCAGCCTTAAAGAAAGATGGAGACTTTACCTCTTTCATGTTTACATGGATGGAGCTGGAACATATTCTTCTTAGTAAAGTATCTCAAGAATGGAAGAAA